>VUQR01011914.1:5917-18709 GCA_015108515.1 Hemichromis elongatus
TCATAGAGTGCAAAAAAAAGGTAAGAAGAGAAGAGCAATGCATCATGGCAGAGAAATATGCTCGATCTTTTTAGTCCCTGTCAGTACTCTCACTGCAGCATTTTGGATCAACTTTTAAGGGAGTTTTTTGGACATACCTATAATAATAAATTAAAATAGTCTAGCCAAGAAGTAATAAATGCATAAATTCGTTTTTCAGCATCACACATAAACAGGATCTAATTTTAGAGATATTGCACAGATGCAAGAAAGCAGTCCCAAATATTTGTTAAATATATACAAATGTTAAATTTGGATTTGTTAGATTTGAATGGCTTAAATTCTTTCACCTTGTTACAATTTTATTAGCATTTTAGTTCTTGCAAATGTATGTTTGCATCTGATTCCTCTGTGATCTGCACATTTCTCCTGCATGAATGGCATTAAAACAGGCTTCAGCCTGCAATAAGTATGCATCCGTATCATGTTATTACACATTGGTCCAGAAAAGAAGGCAATGTTCAAGTTTGTTTTTATATATTGCCAGTTTGACTGTAACACGAAACTTAAAGCACCAAACTTAAACATTTCTCTACAGCGCTTAAGGCTGGCCTTTCCACCTGCTCAGCAAAGCATAATTCATCACCGATTACTTGGTTGCTGCTTCACTATATTGAGCACTATTTCTTAAGTGTTAACACCATGAATCACTGTAAGATGAGACGCTCTTGTAAATGTCAGCCACAGTCAGATGTACTGCTGTCTGAGTTGGATTTTTAGGGAACTGCTGTTGAAGTGAAACTCCCAGTAAACTGTGCTGTAGGTCATCCAGCTCAGCACGATATGAGGACAGCACAAAGTATATTGGAAAATGTAGAGGCACTAATGCCAGCATAATGGCTTCTGCAGCCAGGTCCATACATTAACTGATAATCTGGCTTGAAGCAGTAAAAACTGTATTATTTGCAGACATACCACTCAGCCACAGTGTGTCTCGGCATAGACTATGGAAATAAATGTTTTGTGTATTATATTTCTTAAAAAATCTTTTGTTTATATCTTTGTCTCTTTATTAAACTACTTAACACTGACCCAGGAATCATTTAAGAAAAAAACAATCTGTGCACAAACAAGGTGATTCACGAGGACCTATTAGTCAAAAACTGGCATATCTTAGCTTGGTGTGTTAGAAGAAAGAGGTTGCAGGCCTGAAAAATTGCCAATACTTATCAGAAATGGTTTTAGTGGTATGGTGGCTGTCAAGAAGTCATGCATAAGCAAGGGAAACAGGGAGAAAAGGTATGTCTGGACTCTGGGGTAATTTGGTAACAACTGGGAGGAGGCTCTGTCATGGTTTGGAGCTGCATTTTAACCAGTGGTGGGAATCTCGTCAAAATACTGGAATAATGAACACAGAAGAGTACCATCAGCTTTGGATTTATCTTGCAGTCCATCTTGCAGTTTATTTAAAATTCGTATAAATTTATTAAAAATAAAAAATAAATTTAATACTGCAAGATAAACTGTCCCTTGTTTCCTCCATAATTGTAATTCAGGCCAAAGAGTTCAGTTTGGCCTGAATTTAGTTTCTCGGGGTCTGAGAGTACCATTTGGCAAACTCCAGCCAGGCTGTCATACATGTTTTACAGAGGTGTGGCCTCCGACTGGACACTCTATACAGACATGACTGGTGGAATCCTGTAAAAATGGTTGTCCTTTTGATTTAGATTTTCCTGTCTTCACAGAGCAATGCTGGAGCTCTGTCAGTGTGAACATTGGGTTCTTGGTCACGTCCCTACTACCCCGACCACTCAGATTGGCCTGGTGGAAGAGTCCTGGTAGTTTAAAACCTTTTTTTTACATTGCCATTATGGTGTATTGTATATAAAATGTTGAGGTGAAAGGTGAATTTACTCCATTTTGAAATAAGGCTCTAATGTGACAATATGTGGAACATGTAAAGCACTGTGAATACTTTCCTGGTGCAGTGCATATTCAGTGATTTAGGGAAGATATTTAGAATAAGAAGATAAATTAAGCATGCATGTCTGTGCCTTACATGAGTGAAACGAAAAAGCATCACAGGCCCGGCAAGTCCTGAAATGTTGACAGGCAAACCTCAAAAGCCGAGCAGGGAACATTTTCCATACCCCCCACTGTTTCCCAAGAATCTGTGTATAAGCAAACACACTCTGACAGAAAGACAAAAAAATACACACAAACACACACACATGCTGTAGCCTAATGAACAATGCAGTTCAGAAAGCGTTACGCTTACTTCATTCATTTCCTTGTACTATTTTCACTTTTTACACGCGTACAGCTGTAGACACAGCACATCCACACATCCACGTGTGCATCCTCTCAGACACACTATCAAATCACACATGACACACAGTCTCACAATCGCACAGGCATGCTCAAAGTTACGCTCAGTCCCATTTTTTTTTTTTGTGACACTGCGTTAGCGGGAAGCCCGGCTGTGATCTAACCCCACCATGTTTTTCTCATCTCTTCTGTTATGCTTGGCACCTGTTGTGCGCTTGACATGAGTGCACACACTCACACACAGACCGCTCACATGAGTCACATACGCTTCTTCTCTGTCATGTGCTATTAATAAATGGAAGAAATCTAAATTCTTTCCATTCCTGACCAAAGACAAATGCTAGAAGTATTGAACATATCCTTTGTCATTTCTGTCCTTTTAAATTTTTAAATTTTACTACTAAAAAAACATTTTACTGTATCTTTTATTTCTTATTTATAAATAGAATGGGTAGAAAATGCTTAAATAAGCAGACAAACAAGGAACATCACAAAAAATGACCACCAGGTGTTATTGTTTGTGATATCAGCCTCAGAGCTAGACTTTTTTCACGAGTTTTTAGACACAGTATGTGATTGAACAAAACTGTTATTACTTTAATCTGTTTTTCTGCTCTTGTTCTCTTTTATCTCTGCCACACACATAAAAAATCAAAACAAAACAAAAAAGCAAACTGATGCAACATGGGAACCAAGTTAAGCCCTCAGACATATCATCCCTTATTAACAGACTGCTTGAAAGCCCTGGACCCCCAGGACCGTCCCCTTGGGGTACACAGACGACCAGGTGATACTGCTGGAATGTGGATCGGCACAGGTGGAGAGGAACTTTGAACGGGAAAAGGCGTCATAGCCTGTCCCCTGCACTGCAGAGTTTCCCTGAAGAACGTCTTTTGGCAAAACTCCGACAACAACTTTGGA
Organism: Hemichromis elongatus; assembly: GCA_015108515.1. Taxonomy (NCBI): domain Eukaryota; kingdom Metazoa; phylum Chordata; class Actinopteri; order Cichliformes; family Cichlidae; genus Hemichromis; species Hemichromis elongatus. The sequence continues at coordinate 9,146 of VUQR01011914.1, forward strand.
TCCTGCGTTATGTTTTGTTTGGCCGCTGTGATTATTTTCATAGGAAGAACATCTTTATTGATAAAACTTTGTCTGTTGTCCAGGGCTGTTTTGCTCACTTTCTTGTTTGGTTTGCCAGTCTGTGGGGAGAACTCTGTCTCCCTTTTGACTTGTAAGGGATACATAATAGTAAGAGTGATATTTTTGTTTTCCATGAAAATAATGCTTGTTTTCAAAGAGACATTTACTAGAAAGAAAGAAAAAAATAAAAGAATGAAATACCACAGGATTGTTTACAGAGCTGGTTCTGTAATCGTGACTTGGGACACATTTTGAAGATATTCAATTTTAATTTTTTTTTGCTGTTTTTAATTAGGTGAAGAGACACCCCTGCCATAATTTAAGACTGCTGAAAACGCTGTTGTTTTATCAGCTTAAATAAAGATTAAGTAAAAAAGCAGAATAAACAGAATGAATCTAATTTTCATAAATAATCTCCACTACTGCTGTCTGAGCAGTTGTCCATGTTAATTGAATCCAGAGTTGCACTACAGGTAAAATTTGTCATACACAGGTACTTAGAGTTAGCTCAGCACCTGAAAACTATGCAGCCTTCATTGCTTATTGAAGTATGCAGGTGGTCAAACCTAGAGGCCTAAGAAATGACTATTTGATAACATACAGCATGCTGCTGGGGAAGAAAGATGCCTGAAACAATCAGTATAATCTTTCGTTTAAAAATATTTAAAAATTAATTCAATAAAATTAAATAAATTTTAAATAAAGACGGGGTTATTTGCAGTGATGACCTGGCAGTATTTACTGCCAGCCAGCAGTTGATTCACCGAGCACACGTGGGACAAACAGAAGGCTTGTAAGCAGCAGTTTGTCTGGAGAAACATCTGACTGTTCAACCTAGCTTCGGACAGCAAGCTAACTCTCGCTTTAATGATAATAATAAGGCTAACTTGGTATAGCCTCTCTCCCTCTGAGCCCACAATTACTAGCCTGACACACTGTGTACGCACAGTCTGTCTGGGGTGCAAGCCACTGGATAATTCTTGGTTACCTGTTGCAGCCACTTCTCACAAACACACTTAACATACAAATACCAGCAAAAAATACATGGTCATAAACACACACTAAACATGAACGCACATGCACAGACATGCATTAGGATCATGCACATATCACAATATGAAATTAGCCAACACGTAGAGGGAGACAAATGTGGATTTGCAGCTAATTTTCCTGCCCAAAATGTCTAGTTAAGGTGAAACCACTACTGTAAGGTACGTCATTTCTCAGGATCTTTCAATACCCCAGAGGGGAGTAAGTGTTCAGTGAGAACAAGAAATTAACCAAAAACCTTTGAGTTGATTAAAGTTAGAAAGAGGCTCTGGGGGTGTTTTATAGCTTTGTGTTTCTATCATGTATTCTCTTGCAGCTGATTTTTGACATAAGGTGAAAATCTGAATATTACTGACCTGTCACTTTGTATGCATATGCAATGTAAATGTGTAAAATATTTTAAAATGATTTGACTGACTGTTTTACATAATTATGGTCATAGTTTTGGTTGGTTGGACTGAAAAGAGCTGCAGAAGTAAATAATCTCAAAATGCCCCCCCCGTTCTTCTTAAACACCTCAAAGCAGACAATCAGACAATCAAAGCCATATGCATGCACTTTATATACACAGCACAAGCTTGAATAAAAGATCACGACAACAAGACAGCTCATTTTGTGGTGCCATCTGACTCAGTATGCAGCTCATTGTTACCTTCACTTGCTATGGGTGAGCACATCGTTGGGGGAGTTGCTTTGCAACATCTGAAGAGATGTTCATGTATATTTCCATCTGTATAGCAGCCAATAGAAACACTGTTCTTATTTCCAGTGCGTTCAAATACTGCTGTCATATGCACAACGCCATGATATAACAATACAAGTCTTACTCTTAAATGGTCACGTAAGGATGCTGTTTAAAGGCCCATTGGGATGACATTTGAGGGTTAAATTATGTGTATGGGCATAGCACAATATTTTCGTAACGTTCACACAGTAGTTTTTGCCAACTTTACCAAAAACAGCCGGTTGAATCACCCATGGAGATATCTGTCTTTAAAAACATGACCATAAGCTGTCAGCTTCTGTTATTACTAAAGTGCACCAGACAGAATAGTGATATAAGATGGACTAAGACGGGAACTTGCAGTCCTGTGATTGGCTAAAATCTTCTGACACCGACTTTATGCTTTTGAAGCCTGAAACGAGAGCCAAGGGGAGATGGTGAAGGTTATTGCAACTTATTTTTATAATTACATGAGCCTGTGTACTCATTACGACCAAAGGTCTATAAATCCACATTATCTCACATTCTGCTTTTTTATGGCTCACCTACATCCTCTGTTTAGAATGATGTGGCTGAACATTAATCAGACTCATCCACTCTGCACTCTCACCACATTTATCTCTCTCTCTTTGCTTTACTCCATACAAGAAGTGATTTTTGTACCACTGAAAAGGGTAGGGTAGATATTGAACCATGGACCTGAGTCCTGTGAGTCTGCTGGCAGCACGCCATTAGCCCTCAACACTCACTAATGCAATGTGGTCAGATCGGCAGGATGCACTGAAAAGGATGAACTGCACTATACACATACATAATCATTTTTTAAACATTTCTTTTGAATTAATTATTTAAACACTGTTTTATATGAAAAATAGCAGACACCCAGTTCAGTGGCTTAGATCTGTTGTAGCTGCTCACATGTAAATTCTCCAGAGAACACATTTACAAGAAGCTGATGAGTAAGATTTTATCAGGTTGAGAACAGCCGTATAACTATTAAATTAAACTAAATATTTCACGCTTCATTTTAAACCTGGCAATGTGATGGGCAGGTCATAGGTGCTTTATGCAAACGTCATCTGATTCTTCTCTTTTTTGGCTCGGTCTTCATATCGCTGTACTTCTTATCAGCTTTGCTCAAGTGGTACAATATAACAATGATAGCATCTATTTAACAGAAGTTGTTTGCACTTCAGTGCCATAGTTTTACCACCTCGTGCCAGTGAGTGAACCATATTTCTTCTTTACCTTGTACTAACAGATTAATTCCAAAATAACAAAAAGCTGTGTCTTTTCAGTAACCGATCATCCACCGCATAAATGCACACAGCTTTTCATCCCTGTATGTTCCTGGAAGGGTTGAATTTCCCAACACAAATTGCATCTTGGTATTTTGGATGCCAGAAGGTGTTCTTTTCTTTCAGCTATCTTATAATACTGGTCAGACTTACATGTATGCATAATGCATGTTTTTGTCATGGTGTAACATGCTCTGTCTCCATGCCTTGTATTAATGTGCATATGTGCGGCACGGTTTACTGGTCTCCCATAGGCAGACCATTAATTGCTTGGCGCCTCTCAAGAGGAAAAAGAAAAAAGGAAAAAAACTGGAAAAAAAAAGCAAACAAAGAAACAGTTTTGTTAATAGCCTGTTGCTGTTGGCGGCTGATTTGGCCCAAGTGGTAATGCCAGTTCTTTTGGAACACACACACAAGCGTCAAACTGCCACCCATCATTAGCAGAGTTCAGTGTACATAAATGCATAAATGTGCACATGTGTTCATATATGAGTGGTGTGTGTAAATGTGCGTGCTTGTGTTTACATATCTGCTTTGCATGTTTGTATATGCAAGGTTATTAGTTTGTGTTTGCGTACATGTATTTGTGAATTTGAGGGGAAAATGTTGCCATTGTGTTACATGCATGCACGCACACAGACACAAAGCACTGTAGAGACTATATACATTGTCTTTATGCTGGGCCATTTTTGGACATCCTCCCCATCCACCCCACTGAAGCATGAGAATGAAATTGACAGTCTTGGGCTGAACGATGGCACAGCAGACACAAACAACTGCTGCCAGCATCCATGACAAGTCTCAGCGGACAATGGTTTGGTGCAGCCAAATGGCACAGTTGCAATGTCCTTCTCGAGCAATTTCCTCACAAATATTTTCACTCTCCTTGTTGTGCGTCTGTGTTTGCTTGTGTTGGTGTGTGGGCTCAGACAATATCTGGAATGTCTGTCATTCTTAAGAAAGGTACTTGTTTACGGGATAAACTGCTGCACTTATTAAAAAACAAAATTCCTGTGAATGCTGTTGGGAACTGAGCCGACTGTTGGTGCGAACTAATAAAATTGACTTGAACTGAACTGAATTTACATGAATTTACTTGTCAGACAATAAGTAGACACAGCACCTTCCCTTACAAAACAAAACAAAACAAGAAAATTAAAAGAAGATTTAAAAGGTCAAAGAGAAGAACCATAAGCGCATAATAGAAGGAATGGACTCTCTAACCTCTGGACCCTGGTGAGGGCCAAAGAAATGGAGCTTATCTTGTTTATATGGGAAAGATAACTAACATGCTCATCTGGCCTGAGAGGAACCTCTACCATAGCTGACGCTGTTCACTGGGGACTCAGGCTGAAGCCTGTTTTTGTGTGTGAGTGTCTGACAGCTGGATGCACAACCTGGAACTTGCTCAAGAGTTGTACAAAAGTCCAACTCGACACTTGTTGTTCAAAAGCTTGTAATAAGTTCCAAGGGGAGATTTGTGTATGGTTTATAAAATGGAAAAACATGTTTAGCAGAGGTTAGTGAAGATTGTTTCCCTGCTATGTTGTTATTTTTATTTTATTTTGGATCAGCAATTTTTTTTCTTTTGTTTTTGTTTTTTGTCTCATGTCATAAAATCTTGGAATTTCCTCGGTGAATTTCCTCGTCAGTCTGTGGAGTTCCGTTTAGCTGGTAGTCCTTTCAGAGCTTGTGCTGTTTAGCGCTACCTGAACAGAAATAATTTTGCAAGCCACTCCAGCAGAGAGTCTTCCAACAGAGTTATTTGAAGTGAGGGATAGGTATGGATCATGGCCTGCCTTGTAATTAAGAGAGATTGCTATTTTCCCCTCAGAATGGGCTCTCCTATCCTGATCTGTAATTATATGTTGTTCAAACATAGCGGGGAGTGTCCCTGGTTATTGTGCTGCCTGGTTTATTGTGCCTCTACTGCCACAACAAGTGCCAGCATCGGTGATTGTCTGCCTTTAGCTTCTTTTACATTTTTCTGTAACAGTACAGTGCAAAAGAATTCATTTTTCTCCCACACTTTTGCACCCATCCCGCCGCTGTTTTTAATGAACCTTGACAGGAATGCATTACCTGCACGCACGCGTGTGTGTGCATGTAGTTGCGGGTAGTGCCCCAGTGACCTCCACATACTGACATTGACATGCAACGATGATGAATGCGCTGAGAAAGCAAAGTAAGGACCCACCTGGATAATGTTAAAGTTAAAAACTCAGAAACTTTAAACGTTCCAAGATGCTGACCTTGTTTAATTAAGTGCAGCGTTTCGCTTTTAAATCTTTACTGCCACCCACTTCACTTTTCCTGCAACACCTCCAATTAATTTAAAGTCTTTAACGACACAAAAATGAATAAAATTGATAAAGGCAATCTTAGTTGGGAAGTATGGATGACACACACTAATTTTGTTTGTGTAAAAATGCAGATAGTTTTAAATCCTTAAAGAGCCCATTTAACATGTAACATTTAACCCCTGTGAGTAAGTATAGCCCAGGCAGAGTCTGCACCACACACAGAGTATATTTAAGTGTAAAGCTGTGACCCCCTTGTTTTCCAGTAAGAGGAAATTGTCATGCAATGACCCAGTGACCACAATGGAAACCACTTCCCCCTTTGTTTTGATTTTATATGGCTTAACCGCCTCATTTCCCATGTTCAAGCCCTGCAGTCTACAGTCCATCACATTTTGTCACATCCACGTTGCTCTCCTGTTTCTGCCATCTATGACCTTTCAGTGTTTGTTGACCAAGACACCAAAAGCCTCAAAATTGCAAAACTTTACAAATGTTGCACTCAAATCTGTCTATGTTTAGTGTGTGAGTGGGCTGTATGGATCATTCTCATGGTTTTCAAGTGACCATTAAACAAAGATGGAAGACAAACACTGAAATTGTGGAGCTGTTTTTCTGTCCCCATATAGCTCTTTTATTGTTGTTGTTGTTTGTTTGTTTTTACCTCGTCATACCCCTAAAGTTTTATTTTACACTTACAAACTCTGATGTAGTTAATATAAACTGAAAAGAAAGAGAAAAAAAAATAAAGACAAGACTTATGACAACAAACTATGCAATGTAAACAATATAAACAAACACAGATGATCATGAAGAAGACCTGACCTCCTTCTCTTCTCCTCACATAGTTTTACTTTGGAGAAATTCCACTAAAACTTCCACTTCATTGTTAATATGTCCGAACCTACGGTTACATAATTAGGAAAGCTTCGTCACAGCTACTGGTTGATTAGGAATCAACAATTAGGTAGTTTTGTGGGGCGCTGACGAAACACAATCCCCTCTTTATACTCAGCCTCTGCTGTAACCACCTCAGAGCCAATGCAAAGATGCAGACTGAATTGTGTTTAACATTACGAACTTAAGCTCTTTGGGTGAAAATTAGCCAAATCACTATGTTATGTGTAATTATTGACAGAAGAAGTGTTAGATGCTTGTAACCATAAACACCACACTCAAGAGCTTTGACTATTCCAGATGGCCAATACAGTTTGTCCTGGACATAGAGCTTCTGTGGTATGACCCCCTTTCCCTCTAATTCTCCCTCTCACTGTCTCTTCCTCTCAATCTAGTTGCCTTCTCTCCATCCTCTTTTCAGTCCACAGCAATTAGAGAGACAAAGTGGGAAAGGAGGAATGTGTGAGCACGCTTTGTGAGGACCGAGAGAGGGAGTACAAGGGAGAAAGTGAGAGATAAAGAGAGAGGGAGAGATGAGAGATAGAGGAGGAGAGGAGAAGAAAGGAGAGGAGAAGGCCCATCTTAATTGGCCTGTGTAGCCACGCTGGGCTGTGATGGTCTGGGCTTGCCAAACCCTGTGCCTCAATAGTTGGCCTGGCCTTACATGCATCCCGTGCATCCGGCCAACCACAACTAACTCTAGTGTGCTCTTTGGCAGTTTCCAATGTCAGGCCTGGGAGAGTTGTGCCACCCACATCTCCACTCCACTCCACAGTTCAGGAGGCCTCTCTGTTGGGGATGGATACGTGGGTTTGCGTTTATGGCATATTTGTCTCCACCACTTTTATGTTGAGGTGGCAATTTTTGTGCTGTTTCTATTGTTTACTTATTTAGGATAATTTTATAGTGGCAATGTGTCCTGGCTCCAGATTTAGACACAATGGTACGTTTAAATTTAAGAAGTTAAAAATGCCCTCGATGAATTTACATGCATACCTCGGACAGATGGGAAGAAAAACTTTGTTCTGTTCTGAACAACAAAGGGATTAATAGTCAATAATGAAATCATTATGGAAAAATGCAATTTTTTTTTTAGCTATACTGCAATTTCTTTTTCTAGACTTTGCTAGAGTTTTTTGAATAAACTTGAAACCTTAGCCTTAGATTTTTTGGTTTGTCGTGTGTTGTTTTAGATGCTGAGGAGCACAGTTCCTGGTTTAATATTCAAATTGTAAAGAGTCATCCTGGCTGCAGGTAACAAGTATGGCCACAGAGCACACATGCCCACATCATCTCAATCTCTGAAGCGACTAGCCATGCTTTAAAAACAGAACATTTTTGATAGTATACATTTCCAGTGTTTTTGGGGGAACAGACTCCTTACTGGGGCAATAAGGTTTCATGAGACAGGCAGAGGTGATTTAATAGTGCGATTTATGACCATAAAACACAGAACACGAGCTCCTCTACAATAGCCCATCGGCTTCTCCACGTTGCCAGAAGCAACACATGTGCATCCTATCACTGTAAGACAAAACTTTGCGCCAAAGCCAAAGAAAAATAGATCCTCCACCTTTGGTTGTAAAATTTAAAGTCTCTGATTCCAGCCTAAAACATTACAAAGAGCTACAATAAACTGTTATACAAAGATAAGCCTGGTGCTCCAAACTGTTCCATTCTGGGAACAAAGATTCTATGTTGTAAATCTGCCTGGCAACAGACATCTCATGGGTGGGTATGTGTATGCATGTCAACAATGAAAGGTTGGGCCATTTACAGAATATGCATGTGATAATTTGAGACATGTTGGTTACTAAACTAGGCCCCTAAAGGGGAAATTGCTCCTAGAGTTGGCAAGCCACGGTAAGATGGATGGATAGATGTACACATGGGTGTGCAAGAGGCAGTGAGAACAGCTCAGGTTTAGTGTGGCATGCAGAAGGAGAAGGTGGCAAGCCTGTTTCCTGCATGTCACTATTTGAGTACTGATTTCCACTTTGGTACACGTGCCCTATCACAGAGACAGACAGTTGTGGAGGCAGGCAGACTAAGAGAGAGAGAGAGACAGAGAGAAGAAAAGGGGTGTGAGGAAGAGGAAGAGAGTGGGTGCTAAAAGCAGCTGGAGATTTTTTGCAAGGCCTGAAGATGTAATAAATCATTTATAGGGTACATAAGGTTTACCGATATAAAGGGATTTCTAAAATGCGCACACAAAGAAAAAATGTAAGCACACATCCAAGGCAGGCAAATACACCGAACAAAGTAGTAAATCAGCATTGAATGTTTGATAAAATGTTTTTTTATTGATATTAAAAATGAAAGTACATGAATTGTGCATTTCGGACGTCCTAGCGTGCAGAGGTTAAATCAATAAAATACACACAGGCTGAGTGATCTACTGACACAGAAGAAGTTGCCAATGCTCAGCAAGATATCTCTTCATATTCAGCGAAAAGAAGTGGTTGTCTTCCACGCCATTCATAAGAACACTAGAGTAGCCTGTTTGAACATTACAATAGTGAATGAATGCAGTCCTAGCAGGAAAATATAAAATAAAATATAAAATATTATAATAATATTAATAATAATTGCACTGCCTGCTTTGTTGCACAACTGAAGTAGAATATAATTAGAGACAAGATGCAGCCTTGATAATTGAGATCTCTCTGACAGAAAAAAGACATAATGTGTTCTCTTGAGTCTACACCACAGTATGGCAACTATCCATTGAGTCACCGTTTCATGGGGTGATGCATGACACAACAGAGGAGGAAACTGTGATAATGTGGCACAGGATGACCTTGCTTCTGACATGGGCTTCAGTGGTTTGTTACAGAGAACTATATTATTGTGGCCAGGTATGGGTAACAACCTCAGCTCACCTTCCACAACAAGATTATCTCTTAAACTCAGCAACGACTCCACTTCTCCCTTAGAGAGCACATTTTTTTTCCTGAGTGCTTCAGAAATGTTTCAGCGTGATAGCCCTTCATTAAATGCATAATGGATGCACTAGTGGAAGATTGTGAGGGATGAATGCGACCCCCAAACACACATACCAATGCAAATACAGATGCATATTGATGATGCAAAAGATCACAGTCATTGCACTAGATAGATAGATAGATAGATAGATAGATAGATAGATAGATAGATAGATAGATAGATAGATAGATAGATAGATAGATAGATAGATAGATAGATAGATAGATAGATAGATAGGATAAATATTTGG
>VUQR01011915.1:482-24541 GCA_015108515.1 Hemichromis elongatus
GTTACTGATGATGACATGCAATTGACAAATCAGGTCTTACTGGTGGGTTTCTTTTTCTTACTATTTTAGATTTTGTTTACGGTGTTCAGTAGATGTTTACTTTTAGTTTAAAAATGGGGTTTTGGGTCAACATGTGGTTTAGGAGGGAATGCTCAGTATGAGCAACTGTATTTTTCCAGTTTTATTTTCCACCTCGGTCAGCCTTTTTGTGTCTATCTGCGAGTGAAGTAGCAGTCAAAGGGGATGTTTTTTCCACATTATAACCAAAACAAAAAGACAAACAATGTCAACCACCCCTGTCTGTATGCAGCAATACACTTTCAAACATTGTCCTTTTTTGAGTTTTGACTCACCAATGCCCGCAAAACACTACCGCAAAACTTTCTCAGCCCGCAATCTTTAAGGCCTAAAATTTTTCCAAAGCATTTTAACAAAGAAAGAAAGAACAAACGTGCGAGCATCTGTAACATCCTGTAACAGTTCCTTTTCTTGTTTTGTAAGTACTGTATGAACTGTCCTTTCCAAATATGGTTCTCATTTTTGTTCTTTATGAAAGAGGAACAGGGATGGCTTAAGTATAAAAATGAAGATTCTTGAAAACCCAGATGACTCAAAGGCAAATGGCCAGGAATTCAAATTAATTTTTGTAAGAAATAAACATTAGCTTTAAGCTATCCACAGTAGATCCGTAAAGAATGAAATATTCTCCTTAAGCTTGTTTTATTTCTGCAGTGGTTTAAGTCCAACATGTACAAGATCTTCCATTGTTTTTCTTTAAATGTATAATCTGAGTTTACTGAAGGTAGTTAGAGACTGAAATGTACCTCTTGGGCTTTTTGGGGAGGTTTGGGTTTAATTCCTCTAAACATTACACAGTGTGACCTTGGGGTGAAAATGATGGGACGTTCACTACCATGAAAACTGTTTCAAAACATTTCTGTACTTGAAAAGGTCTGAAACCTTCTCATTACAGCATATAAGCAGAGGATTTAATGAAAGTTACAAATTACAGAAGTAACCAAAAGCATATGGTAATAATACACTTTAGATATTTTATATAGGCTGCACATGATCCTGTAGTGGGCTAACAATTTTACATTATGCAACATACTGATCATGCTTAATAGGCTGTTAATGTCATGATTTGTGTGGAATCTGAATTAAAAATGCATATTTTTATGACAGTCCATAGATCCAAACAGAGTGGAAAACACACAGGCAAACAAAGAGCGAGCAAATAGGAAACATTAACAGTGTGAAGAACTGAGCCAAACTGAGGGAATAGTCTAAGTACACAAGTGAAGATGAGGGCAAATTTTGGTATCAATTTTGGGCCCTGCATTGCTAATACCGATACCAAGAAAGTCAGCTTCTGTGTGTTATGACTCATGAATTGCATTGCATTGCATTGTGCATTGTTTTGCTTAACACAACAAAACACACCTTTTAGTTTTTCATGTGTTTTGAAACTGTGTTTTTTTGGAGAGCTGTAAGGTAAATGTGCCAGTCTCTAAGAGATATAATGGTCAACACAAAAACGTTTAGACATTTTTCATGGAGTATGTCTATGAGGTATATCTTTTCATTTCCATAAAATTATTAATTTTACACAATACAGTGGGCCACATACTGAAGTTAAAGGATTGAAAAACGTATTATGTATCAGTAAGCTTCTTTTAGCTATTAATAAGGTCCAGAGTCTCTAGGACCTTAAACAGAATATAAGCGGACAAAAATAAGAGGATAACTAATACTTTGTTCTAGTTTAAGGTTCTCGAGCAACTTATAAGTCACAAAAGACAAGCACAAAAACAGCAGATCAGAAACATTCTTTGTATGACACGAGTGGCAATGGAAATTTAAAAGCTGACACAACATTTCTTCTTTCCTTTACTCCTTATGAAAGAGCATAATTGCACCATTGGTTGTGTAACACAAATTAGTAAAAGCCTTTCAAGTGAAAAGGACAAGGTTAGTTATTGTAGTACACACACAAAAAGACACACAAACATCAATTCAAAGATGTGACCCTGGTGAGCACACCAAAGACTGCAAAAGGACAGAATCTGCTGAAGACTGGAGCAGGCACGGATGGCCTTCACCAGCCTCAACGGTGCTTGTTGTGAAAAGCCTATTGTAAGAGTGCCAAACAGACATCCTGATGCTCACTTTTTAAACGGAATATATTTTTTTTTATTTTCTGCTTTTTAAAACCCTAATCACAAGAGAGGAAGCTAAAAAAAAAAACCCAAAAAAACGAAGTCTGCCATACTAGAATGAGTCAGTCACTGTGTGTGCATTTGAAACTCTTCATGTGTGGTCAGATGGCCTTGGTGTAAAGTGCTGCGAGGACCGGTGCAGGGAAGGAACACGATGAATCGCAGAGGCAGGTCAGCACTCTATTCATAGAACAAGATATAAGCTTCATCAAGGTAAGGCTGAGAAGCCCACATTTTGATTAGCATACTAAATGAGATGGTTAAGCCTCACTGGTATTTGTCAGGATGATGGTAATCTGAGGCGAAACAGAAACTAGTTCCTCTCGGGGGCATTTAGAAAACTGTATTCCTCAAAGATAAACCTGCTCATGTCAAGAGTTGGATAAAAAACTCAAAACCACTGGCTTATTTGTATGATAAATTTGGATCTACATTAATGTGCATGCAGTACCCAGCTTATCATGGCTTTTGTACTTATTAAACAAATAAAAGAAAATGAGTGAGCTCTGGATGTACAGAGTAACGCTAGTTTGCTATTAGCCTCATATTAACCTGACAGATTTTAGAGTGAAATGTAGCCTATGATGTGATCCTAATGGTTTAAAAGCTAGTAGGTGTATTCCCCATAAGACCAGCTGTCTTCCAAAAATATCTTGAGCATTCAAAACATCAGTATCTGGGTGAGGCTTGTCTAAGCATAATACAAAAGCATGTATGTGGGATATTTTATTTTCCATGCACACAAAAAGAGATGAGTGATAAGACAGCGACTGTCTGCCCAGCATGTCTGCTTTATTTGAATGTCTGTTTACAGTGTCCTAACAGACAGCTGGGACATTTGGCTCTCTGCCCACGTCAGCTTCAGATGGAGAGTGCAGAAAGACACCTCGGCCTCACAACACAAAAGTGAACCTGCTCCATTTAAAATAAATAAATAATAGTGCCTACAGTATATACATCTACACACGATGAAATGGCTGCATTTTTACTTAGAGTATGCTTTACTAAAAAAAATGAAAACCACTGATCAAGTGATAAAATATTCCTTTCTTTATATATTCTTTAAAATGTGCAAAAAAACACACTTCCTTGAAACAACCTGCTTTATTACCGATCTTATGACTATGGCAAAATGATAAACCTTTAATCTTTTACTGACAATGGTGTTTAAAAGTCAAGAATTTCAGAGCACAATTATTAAGTCTGTCAGCAACAAAGAAGCTGCTGACTACGAACAAAACCAAAGAATAACTCACTGCTGATTTCTGTCATGATATTAACGGCAACCTGCTGCCTCATAAAAGCATTACTCAGATGGATACTTGCGCTACTGCTTGAAAAGCTGACTCAAAAGTTATGAGAAGGGCAGATATTAAAAAAGACAGGAGGGGATAGTGAGCAGGTTTGGCTGCTTGAGCTCGGAATAAGAGACAGTATAAAAGCTGGACGTAGCCACCATGAACTCTTGAGCTAAGCGTTTTCACAGTAGCCATAATAGTGATATGAGGTGCGAGGCCGGGCTCTGGTTGTGTTCATTGGCTATTCATCAGCTTTGTCATAAGCATAACCTGGATAACACTCCTTTTTTGACGCAAATGATGGCCACAATTTATAAAATACACATAATGTTTCATTTAATACAACCTGAAACTGGCATTTAACCCAATAAAGTTGCCATGAAAGTGTTTACGGAGGTCATTGAGCAAGGGAGCCAAAAGCCTACCACACAATCTATTAAAAAGGATTCAAGTTTAAAGCACTTCTTTGTTGGCTTTACATTTCAGAGTTGAATGCTCCATTCATTTTGTGAAATAGGCTTACGTCTCCACAGTAAGTAATAAACAGACTAAAAACTAGCCTAAAAGCACGAAAACATTCAGAAAATACTCAGGATGTAACAAAATTTAACAGGTTAAACATTGTTTGTGGATTTAAGAGCCATTTAAAATAATTAATCCTATTTTATAATAATCAAATGGTATTGTGAATGCAGCTGAAATGCGTTGTACTATATGATGCATAACTGAAAAAACATAGGACATAGCCATCTTGTTCTGTGTATATGTGTGTGGGTGTGTGCAATTAGGTTTCTGGGTGAGGCTAATGCCTCTGGTGTTAGCAACAGCAGTCTTTTTCCCCTGCAGGTTAATGTCTACATGGTTGTGGAAAATGTGGCAACGAACTGGTGCACTCACGTGATTATAAGTCATTCAATTATTTAAATATGAGTAAGCTTAACTGAATAGCATTTCTGGCACCAGAGACCCTGCCAATTGTATCCACGAGAGACCAAAATATCCAATGCAACTTCTCTAATTCAACTTAGAAGCAATGCAACTAAGATAATAGACGCTATTGGGCAGATAGTATACCACTGCCACAGTCACAGAGTGCTTATTTCACTCTGAAACATTTAGGGTGGAGAACAAACCAAGGCAATCAGAACCTAGAATGCCCACAAACATAAAAATAGTTATAAAATATTTTTATACCTAGAATATACAGGAAATAATTCTGATAAACAAACTATTGACAATATGTCCTTTAGTGGGAATATTAAGTCAAGACAATTTATTTATAAGCATGTTTAAAAAGAACGGGCATTGACCAAAGTACAACTAGAAGAAAATGAATAACAAAACACAAAGGGTGAAAAAACTGTAAATAAATAACACAAACAGTCTGATTTAAATGTCAAAAATCAAAAAGGGTTTTTAAGTAGGTTTTAAAAAGGTAATGTTGGTGAGGTCATAATCTAAATGGGATTTTTAGAGGCACTAAATTTAAAATCTTTGATTCAAGGTGTTTAAAAAAGGCTTTAGATATAGGAAGAGGTTTAATCCTGCCTACTTGAGTGTAAAAAGTGGTTTGCACCTTGTTGTATGTACTCTGTATTCATTCATGAAGGTGGCTCTTGACCTCTCCAAAGTTTTCTTGACTTTTTTAGATGTTATTAAGTTGTTTTTGTCTTAAGTTGTCTCAACCATGGAAATAATTCTGTCATCATCTTGTCTTATGGCCTTTTAATGTTCCTAACCTGGTCAGTGTATTCATTCCTTTAAAGAAGGCATCGCATTTTTGATCGACTTCCTTAAACTGACATCTCGTTAGACCTTACACTAAATTTTCCAGTTAACAGCTACTAGATGCAAGTTCAACACTTTGAGTCAACTCCTGATATTTTATTTACTGAATAAATATTGAACAGGCCTTACATGACTATAAAATTGCTTGAGCCTCTGAAAAATGGGAAACTATGTATATAAATGACAGTAATTTCTGCGTGGTTAACGCAAAACCACTTGAAACCCCTTAAACTACTTGAATTAAAGCTGAAAGTCCACACTGTAATTTAAAAACCACAGCAAATGAACTGATTCTTATATAGTGCTTTTCTGCTCTCCCAGAGTACTTAAAACACCCATTCTCACAAGCACTTTCTCAATGCTGAATGCTTTCTAACTGCATTCATACTCCAATGGCTGGATCAGAGATGCAACTTGGGGTTAATATCTTGCTCAAGGATATTTAACATGCAGACTGGAGGAACCAGGGATTGAACCAACAACCTTCCAATCAGTAGGTGACTTGCGCTACCTCCTGAGTTACAGCCACTGTGATGGGGTATAGACGAAAGACCACAAAATATGTTAATGTCCAAACAAGATATCAAATATGTTAGAAATAAAATGTTGATATCTTACTGTCCTCACATAAATTGTAGATTCTAGTTTTTCTAATTTCATAATAAAAGCATTTAAATATTATAAATACTGAAATCTATTTAATGTTAAACACATAAAACCAATCAATGGACTTAAAAAAAAATGTCGATTAAAGGAGTTTGTTGGTTGTTTTGCCAACACATTAGATGATCAATAACTTAGGTCATCTTTCAATCAGCTTCTCAGCTGTCTTTTCTAATAAATTAGTAGTTAAGCGGTTTCGAGTATTACTGGACAAAATATCTGATGACATACACAAGTAGTTTTGACCAAGTTAATAAATATAATAAAATACTGTTTTATATGAAGTAAAAATGAGAAATTGAGAAGATTAAAGGTTTATTTATCATACACAAGATGTAGTAAAATGTAAAGCCCTGTATTAAAATATCATGAAAAATATAGGTTTTAAAGACGAAAAAAAACTATTAGGATTAAATATGTGAAAAGAACGGATAAAGAGAGCTGGGTGAATGGCAGCTTGTAGAGGGTAAAGAAGCTCCTGTCCGGAGAGCTAAGTGCTTTCTGTCAGTCTAAGCTCCTGGACAGAGACAAGCTGGTTGCCAAGGAGACACGCCACTTTCAAGCAGGACAACAGCTCACACAAATCAGCCCATTCATTCCTGACGTGAGCGGCACCGATACCAGTGACGTGGGTGTTCTATGAGCTCGTTTGCACTGTGTAGGGACTGTGTTGATCTTGGTGAGGGGAGCTTCATCCTTAGTCCCGCCCTGCGCTCTTCTCTCCTGGCAACACTCGATCTGGCTCCACAGGTTATCTCAGACATATACACTCTGAATATTATAGAGTCCACTGCTTAGCATGTTTGCACCAACTGTCCTGGCAGCATGTTAACCCCCCTCCCTTAGTGACAATGAAATCACAGAGACCATCTTCTTCCTCCCATTGGCTGGCAGGCTCCTTGGTGATGCCCTGTGATTGGGCATGCACACCATGCACTCCTGGCCAATCGTTTTCACTGTATCCAAGAGACTGAAGCATGTAAGGCTATTTAAATCCAACCAGGGACTCACAAGATTGTTCAGATGTATATTTCACTGTGTAAAAAATAAAAAACCAGAGGGAAAAGGTTTACGAGTGGATGAATTTGAAAATCCAGACAGTCCTGATTGGTGTTTAAAGTGGTCAGCCCATCTTAGGCAGGTTAAAGAGACCCAGAGCGAAGCACGAGTTGAATGAATGAACTTCGGCACCATGTACTCCTCCTGAACTCTGAATTTTGCTATGAATATTGATCAGATCCTTCTTCCACACCACTTCATTTGCAGTAAATGAAGCTTGGAGAGAGTGCGGGGATAGCTTGGCTAACTCGAAAGGACTGAGGGAGTAAATGCTGGAGGTCGTTTTTCCCTGTACAACTCCAGTATGTGTCAGGAGGGCAGCCAGCTATTGGTCTTTTATGGTGTGTCCAGGGACCAACATCAAAGACAAAGTTGCAGTGGACCACAGCTGTGACTGAAACTCTCGCTGATGAACACCGCGTAAGTCTGCGGCCATTTTAGGTCCTCCCATTTTTTTTTCTTCTTTTTGAAACGTCACACTTTTTGTAACTGCAAAATGGCGGAGGACTCTGAAAATCCCGTTGAGAGTAAAAAGTAATCAAACTAAGCCAGAAGTGACTTTTTCACATATCAGAAGAAAATAATTTGTGGTTATTGCTAATATACGATTGTTTTTATTCTATATTGAAACAATACTTTTTGTTTCTGTGTGTCTTTAGGCATTTTTTCAATAAAACTGAAATGAGCTTTTCTTTACATCATAAACTGCTCTTATTTAGCCTTATACTGCTGTCATTCTGTGTCCCTGAGAGCCATATGTTAAGAGAACAAGACATCTGGCTTACAGGATTATAGATGACCTGTGTGGCTTCTACATGAGTGAGAGGGCAACTAAAGGTATAACCACTGGCCTCTACTACAGCTCAGCCACAAATACAGAAGAACTACAGACATCCGAGGTATCTAAATAGTGTTTAGAGAACCAAATAAACTGTTATTAGTGGAAATTAGGATAACAGTTTAGCTGTTTTTGACATCTTATACTGTTTGTAACTGCTATGCTTCACTTTGTGAAATCTTCAGATGACTTTTCTATTCTGTGCTGATTGGTGACAATTGCCAGCTTTATGAAATTATGGACACAAAAAAACAAATGTAGCAGCATTGTAGAAGCATCTGAGAATCAGCTACCTGTAAAACATTTGTATAGTAATATGCTGCCATATGAAGAAATGTTTGCACTGTATAGAGAAAAATCCAGTGAAAGTGTAGATATTACAATCTGTGGGCTTTAGATATGTGATGGGTGTGTGATATGGTTTAGAAAATGAGTTTAATTAATCAGTGTTTATATAGAGTGGAATATCAGATCAGTTATAAATGCATAAATCCACATTTTTAATGTAGTTAAATGGGAAAAAGAACAATGATTATACATTTTTCAACACTAGGTGTGATCTATGAGGCCTTTTTTCGGGGCCTTGAAAGGCACTGAAAATGATAGCAGAATTGGTTAAAAATAAGACTAATAGCAAATGCTACTAAGAACGCTAAGCAATGTTGTTACTTTTTTCATTTAAACGGCTAAAATATTTTTAAAAAGTGCAAGCTTTCTATTGTAATTATATAGTGTGAGTTATGTCCATCAGTGTCGTGCAATATTAGTAAGTTTCCATTTGTGTGCCTCTGTGTCCTTAGTTGTGTGTAGCAACTAAAATAAACTGAAAATACATACAAGAACGTACAGGTCTTCAATCCAGGACCAGGGCTTGCATCCACACGGCTTTCCCAGCTGCAACACCTGCACAAATAAACTATTTTTGTTTGTTTTCAAGTTTCCTCTGTCATTAGTTGATTCACTGTATACAGACTGTACTTATCAGTCGGACTATTGCCACATGTTAAGTTAGGAAAACTCGTAACAACTGATATTCTTATGTCTTATGTCTTGAGTGAAACTCGTGTTTGCTCCAGTTTCCTTCCTAACATGCGCAGGCGCGTCACCGCGTGGCGAGAGAGAGAGAGAGAGAGCGAGAGAGAGAGAGAGAGAGAGACTCATTGGAGTTCGTGCACGTGATATCGTAAGGCCAGCTTGTTGTCAAAAACGAGAATAGTTTTAGCAAGTTTCAGGTATCACTGGGTTTCTATTCTGGCCGCGAAAGCCCACCTTAACGCTCGACTGATGTTTTTCCCGACTATTAGGACCATAGAGGACCATAAACGGGGCTAAAGGTAAGTGCCCTAGCTTTCTTCAATAACCGTTTAAGTAATGTTCAGGCTTTCATTCTACAAACGTTCACGCTCCATGTAAAAAGGTTTGGGTAAATGTAATAGATAAAGTTGGTTCTCCGGCTCTCATAGGAACAAATAAACAGTTTAGCATTCTTTGGCGAATGCTTAGGTTATTTTCTTTCCAGGGTTTGTTGTCCAAGCTACCATAGCGGTACTTTGTCGCCATGGAGACGGAGCGCGAACGCGCAGAGGAACTTCCAGCTCAGGCTTGTCTTTTACATTTAGGGAAAAGTTATGTTTGTTAATTACTTACATTTTATTAGTAAATATATTCACATATTGATATATATTGTACCACAGAGAACTAAACAAAACCAAAAACTATATACTTCAGTACTTCCCTGGTTTCATCTGCGTTTTTTCTTCTATTAGACAACTTCAGTATACTCTTAAGGTATCTGATTACTTGATTTTATTATGATGTTTTTATGAACTCACC
This sequence comes from Hemichromis elongatus, assembly GCA_015108515.1. Lineage (NCBI taxonomy): Eukaryota > Metazoa > Chordata > Actinopteri > Cichliformes > Cichlidae > Hemichromis > Hemichromis elongatus. The sequence goes on from VUQR01011915.1 coordinate 10,181, forward strand.
AATTAACTGGTTCATTTATAAAATAACAGGGAGCTTAAGTTATAATAACAATAATCCAGCAAGGAGGATCCTTGGCCTGTGGTAATAACTGCTTTTACTGTTGATGCTTTAAGTACAATTTGTCTCCATAATTTTACTGAAGTGAGACTGAATACAGGACTTTAGGGTGATTTTGCTTTGCTTCTTTTGCACCTACTGTTCATTTTTAAGGTAACATGCTGTTTTCTGGGTATCCCATCAGTAATACACCCTGTTTACATTTTACTGCATGTTGTACCTGTATAACTATGCATGTGACAAATAAAGAATCTTGAATCTTGTATTCATAATATAATGTATATTATATTATAATCACATTAATTAGTCATCTGTGGACTTTCTTGACACATGTCAGTTAAACCTATATGGCCTCTAGAGAGACGAAACATGAGATCTGTGGCCCCTTGATGCCCCAGCACAATGCTTTAAGGAAAACGTGTGCAGAGATAGTCAATGAGGTCAGACAGTCCCTGCGAGTTCAGTCCACTCACCGGCCATTTACACCCCGCGATGGACATAGACAACTTTTTGGGAGCACCTCTATTCGTGCAGAATGTGACAACAGACCACCTTCTGCTTTTAGGTTAGTCAGAAATTGCACATCTGTCAAGATCTAAAGTAAACTGTGGTTCTAATGAAAGTAATTGTTTTTCTTGTTTGTTTGTTTTTTTTTACTCTGTAGCCTTCATGCTCAAAGTTTTGATGCTTCAGGCTCCAGGCCAGGTTCAGGGACTCGCCTCTCTCCTTTGGATCATGTATGTTCTTATCACACATAAACAATAAGCATTGTAGTCTAAGTGGGAAGGTTATACCAGAATAAGGTGAAATATTCAGTATGTACACTTCTAATCTTCGGTGGATAAATAAACTTGTAATCTTGGAGCAAAGCGATAAATGGGATAATAGGCCAGAACACCTCTGTGCACCAGCTAAATATGCAAAATAAATAGCATTTTTTGTTTTAAAAGACAAATGCAAAGGAAGCAATAAATGCAATTTATCTGCTTATAAAAGTGCTGATATCTCAAGTGAATTTTTCCTCCTGCTAATACCTAACACTTGATGTTTCTGCTGTGCCAGAAGCCAAAGTTTTCAGTCCCCTGCGATGCTAAGGACCCATTCAAATCCTTACCCAAACCTCCTAGCCCAGTGAAAGCGAGGAGGGGGCTGGCAGGGGCAGGGGTACGGGCACGCATCCTCAGAACAGGATCTCTCACCAGGTTACCGCCTTTAGAAGGACACCCAAATGGTAAAGAAGGCGGGGGTGGGGGGGATGTTAATGAAGCTCAATATACAGTAAAAGATATAGCAATAAAAAAAAAAGCACCCTTACTGTGCTTACTATGAAATGCTAATAACCCAGTTTATTAGGGACTGTTTAATATGTACAAGATAAATTTAAAAAAAACAACAACACATCATTCATTTTGCTCCGTGTCCTGCATAGACATGACCACTGAAGCAGTTTTCTCAAAGGGGAATGAATGGAGCCATTCACATGCTGACATTTTACCTGATTTACATTCTCTGTGGTGGGGCTTGGTAAAAAGCATAATATACAGCTGCTGTTTTGAGTGGAAAATGACTATTCACTCTCAAACACATCCCTACAAAACTGCTCAGCTATTTAGAGCAATAAAACAGATAATGGGGACTGACTAAGCCCTTTATCTGTATACATTTACTGTATATGTGCACTGTGTTAATGTGTATGACTAGGCAGTTGTACTTTTACCTAATGAAGGAAATAGAAACGTTGCTATAAATAACTTCTTGCCACATCTTTTCCACGTGTTCAGTGAAAGAGCCACTGAATGCAGGTCCAGGACAAAAGCAGCTGTCAGCTAAGCGACTTTCCAGTACAAACCACACCGCAGGTTACAGTGGTCCTGTCAAACCCGGCCCTTGTACAGCAGCAAGTGAAAGGTATGCTTTCTGTCCTTCTGTTTCACTTGCAAGAAACAGTATGTCCTTCGCTCTCCACCCTTCCACCCTCCCAATCTTTGACTGTAATGACAGTTCGACAATGAGTTTAAGATTTATTGACACGCAAGGGTGCAGGGGTAGCCATTACTACACCGAGCTGATTGCGCCTCCCTTTTTTTTTTTACTTTTTGTCAAATCCTTCTCATTCTCCTCCTTGCTTTGTTTCCTCTCTTTCTTATATTGTCATTGGGTTGTGGTTCATAAGTAATCCAGACTACTTGGCAGAGAATCAAAGCAGGAAATATGTCAGTAAAGCTGATATGAGTATAGTTGTTTATTTTGTACCTAAATGCCCATCCCTGTACCTGTCAGTACATTTCTTTTAAATTCTACAGGGACTAGCTTTACCAGTATTTTTATTTTTCTGCTTAAATAATACTTTTAAAAAAATTGTGATCTCTTGGAGAATAAATATTCCATTTGCAGATAAATGTAAATGAGGTAATAAGTCAAAAAGTAGGGACTATTCCTTTTAATCATAACTAAATTTCTTGTGAGCATATTCCAAAGTAAAAGGATTTTAAAACTATCATATGCTTGACCCACGGCCAACTATTGTTCATATGGTGAATTGTAGCTGAATAGTTGAAGTCAGTTAGACAAACAGTGGGGTCACTAACAAATAGATAGAATAAATTCTTTAACTTCAGGCACTCTGCCCTTTTTAAACCCTCCTATACATTACTATACACCATATCTTGGTCAAGCCGAGCTTCTTTTTCCCATTGAAACTGTCTCTATCTATCATTACTAGCAAATGTCAGCTTTTACACTTCCATCGTGCACAGAGGTTAAAAGCTCTGCTTTTTTTTGCCGACCTCATCAGCTGTGTGTCAACACGAGGGGCATAACTCTGACCATGAGTTCGGGGGCTGTCGTTACAATCCATTCCACTATCGATTGGGTGGGGCAGTTGGGGCTGCTGAAGGGGGGTGAGCAGACCATAAAATACTTTTACAGGAAATCTGGGCCATGGTCCCAAGCTCAACCTCCTACCTATTACCAAATAACATGCGATGTTTGTATAACTTGTTGCTGACAAAGAGAAGTCCCGAGTGTGCAAACCGGGGTCACGTTATTATTACAGAGAATGGGCTCGAAGACTTCCCCTTTTTGATTCTTGCTAGGTCAGAGTTTTTAAAGCACAGTTCTTTAGTGTTGCAAGGAACTATGTAAAATAGACATTAGACAGAGGAGAACAGTGAAAAATCACAGAGAGCCAAGGCAGAAGCACACTAACTGCAAGTGGAAATGGACGCAGCTTGACAGATTAATATGATGAGTTGGATGAGATATAAAGATAGGGGAGATTAGACATCCACTAGGTTCTTTTTCTCCAATAAGCCAGAGCTCAATAGCTCCAAATGGCTCTCTATTAGATTTGGGTGCCCATCTGGGCAAGGCTGGCAGCAGCGTGTATTGTGACTGCAGTGCACTGGCCAGGCCTAAGACAGGGATGAGGTCATGTCTCAGAGAATGCCGAATCACACAAAGAGGCCTTATTATCGGGCTCTTAATCCTATCATACAGAGCTAAAGCCCCCTGACATTCACTGTAGCATACCTCATCTGGCACTCCCAACTCCATATGCCCTATTTGCCAAATTTTAAAATTCACTAAAGTAAGTGTGCTATATTATTATGTCCCAAAACTGTATATAAATCAAAGAGCATCAGAAGAGCTTCTTCTGATGCTTCTGTATTGAAATGAAAAGATAAGCGTTGCCATTTTTTTAATCTCATATCTGTCCCTTGTATGTAAAAGTTCAAAGAAATAACTCATCCAGAGAGTTAAGCTGTTATATAAAAGAAGCTTCAGTCCTTATTTTTGTCTTCTACAGGAGTGGTTACACCTTTCAATGCTTTTAAAGCTGATTCCCTCCTTATGTATTTGTGTGCTTTTTGCAGTAATTCCTACAGATACAGAAAGTCATAGGATTTTCTCAGGTGGTATTAATTGGTCATAAGCAATACCACCTCATGTAATATAGAATATACTGGAGCACTGAGTCCATTTTTTTGAGTGTAGGTGGAACAGTGCAGGGTTTAAATGCAGACACTCAGATCTAAGAGTGACATACAAGGGCGAGCCACAACACATAGCACTGTGTGACACTTGGGTGTGTTTTTGGGAGCACATTATGGTTATTGCAGAACAAATTGTAAGGCTTTGGAGAAGGCTTGTATTGACAAAACATGAACACCTTTAACCAGAGTGCCCACAAATGTGAGATCTTAGTTCCTGTCTGTTGGGGATTGCAGTTGTGCATCCTGCAAAGCAGCACACCCCTAGACACAGAAAAAAATTAAAATGTGGTCACACGGAAACTTTTAGGCACACACATATCTGCATGGGGGCAAACATACATGCAGACACACAGATAGATACACTGAAGTAGTGGAGCCCATAAATGCTTCAATCCCTGCTGCAACAGTGACACCTAGTGTTTGTTGATGAAAATAGACATTTAGTTTTGTTCACAGCATGTAAAATCAGCAAAACATAAATAAATAATAATAATAATAATAATAATAGGGAATTTAAGAGCCAGAGCTCCTAGAGCCTCTTCAATTTAATTGTATTTGTGTATTTTCCTAAGCCCTGTATAGTTAGGCTCTTTGTGTGTCTTTCAGAGTGGTGCAGAGTAATGTGGACTCAGGAGTAAGACCCGAAGACCGCAAAGGAGATAGCACAACAGGTTTGTTCACATCCACTAAATGAAGCTCACTGTCTTGTTTTGTATGGTGTTGTGCAAAAAAAAGAAACACACAAATGGTACATTTTGTACAGCATGTAAAAGTAGAAATGTACTTGGTTTCACTCAGGCACAACATAGAGCAAAATTAGCACAAACAGATCTAAATATGAAATCTCTCTGTTTACTCTTGAGCCCAGAAAGGTTTCATGTGCAACAGAAATAAACTTTGATTGGGGTGTTGTTACTAAGGGTGCAAGTTCTACCATGACAGGCAGTAAGCCAATTGGTTAGAGAAGTTTTGGTTCGAGCAGCCACAGCTTCCTGCATCACACTAAGCAAGGGGTTATGCAAATATTCAGCAAAAAAAAAAACAAAAAACAGGCACACTGTGTGCAAGAGATTGCACAAGTTAACGTGCACAAGCTCACATGCCCACATGCAGACAAATCAGAGGAAGTCTAGCTGTGGATGGTGACCTTTTCACTGTGGCATCAAACTTCCTGCTGTTATATTTTAAGACTGTGAACTTGTGAACTGTGGTTGTCGCTTTTGTTTTCTGAGGTGGTAATTGGCTAACTGCAAGTCTCTTTGCACATTTCAGAGCCTGTGCATGTAGACAACAAGGGCAACACAGAGGAGGATGCAGAGTCACTGATGTGGAATAATGTGATCGTTCCTCTCCTTCAAAGACTAGAGAATGTGGCTGCAGGTATTGTGGCCAGTGTAATAAGGAAACCCCCGAAACACGGTCCAAATATATAACATTCAAATGCATTCAAATCATCAAAATATTATATATACCCTTTGGGCCTGAATCTTTCCAAAGCAAATCTAAAATGGATTGTGGTTAAGGCACTTATTTTTATCTTTTTATTACTGCTAACCTTCTCATATTCATACCTATTTCCTGGGTTTCAAGAGGCCTTTTTATTTACAGCCAGCAGGCTGAAAAATAGATTTTTTTCAGTACTGGCAGATAGTCATGCATAAAGTCTCACAAAATGAAAAACTACTGTCATTTTAGCTGCCAAAGAAAGAAAGAGTAGTGTTATGCTTGGCATCCATACAGAATTGTCTTGCCTGCAACTGGAGTCTGGCAACCATAAAATGAAATCCATGGCTGTAAATATTTTAACATTCTACAAATTTAATGGAAAATTCATTTGAAATATAAATATTTATTGTACCAAGGGCCTTCTGGTGCATGCATAAAACACCTTTCAGTTTCAAAGAGAGATATTGCAGTGAAGTGCTGAGTGTTATACTGGGTCCAACCTTTTTTAGACATGGCCAGGCCCTGCTATTTATGCTGGGAAAACATTTATTTTACCTCGAAAACAAGGAAAAACTCCACCCTTTCTCTTCCTCTGCTGAAGAGCGCAGCTGCCTGTTACTGAATTGTTCCCCTGCATTTTACCAATGAAACCCATAACTGCTTCTTGGAAGAGGAAGGAAAATGTTCATTTTCTGCTGACCAAAGTATTATTGATTCGCAGCCACACACGAACAAGAGAGCCTTTGTAATGTACACATATGAAAGACACAAAAAACATCCCTGATCTGTCTTTTAACAAATACATGTTTGCCCTCATTGTGAGTTTTGCACATGTTGTCCTAAACTTGACATTGTTTTTCTGAAATGTTTGCGCTCCGCCTGCAATGCAAGGCGGTTCTGAGGGCTCGGTCGACCGCCTGTGTGATTTGTGTGACCGTCTCCACGGCACCTTGGCTGAGGCGGACATGCTCGGTTGGCGCTGTAAAAGGAGGTCAGGGATACTTCGAACACTGTTCCAACTCATTGACCTCAACTCTGCCCAGCTCAATATGCACATTGCCCAGCTGTGCCTTGCTGTGAGTCATCTGTGGGTTTGCAAGGTTGTCTGTGGGGGTGTGTGCATGTCAGCATGTTTGCTACTTATCTCTGTCACAAAGCATCCCCACTATTTTATACAAACAATTATGTGAATTCTTTTGTATTTTTTCCCTCCAGCTGTGTGTCAGTGGAAACAACCTGCTCAACATCTGTAAACTCATCTTCCAGATCAGCCGCACTGAAAGCAACGACATCCTCTTCCAGAACAACTCAGTCATCGGTCAGGATGACACAGTAGACGACATAGTGGTTATCTATTCTGTAACTCTGGTCTGAAATTTTGTGAACAAATAAGATTGTATACGACTGCATGTCATATACATGCATGCATCTCCATATGGATGATAACGATAGATGTTTTCTGTGTCTAGATTCATTGCTGAGTATGCTAAGCAATGAACATGTGTCTGCATCTGGAGAAGCAATCCTGTATTGTGTTGGAACTTTGAAATTTCTCTCCGGAAATGCTGAAATCGTCAGAAAATTGCTGGATAAAAACTTCATAGGTGTGGCACAGAAACTCATCCAGAATCTCTGCATAGTAGAAGACACCAACCTCCCCATAGCAGGCCACATCCTTGTACAGGTACCGATTAAAAAGCATCAGATCTTTGTTTCATATATATTTTTTCCAAGATATTAAACCATATCAGTAAAAAAAAATAACCAGTTTTTTGACTGATGCAGATTTTTCCACTATTAAATGTTTTGGTTAATGTCTGGTATTTAAGCTGCCCCCGTGAGAATAGTATTCTGTGCTGCACAAGTAACAGACTGCTTCACTGCACTGAAAATTATTGCTGCCAACCACAGAAATTGGCCCAAGTAAGCAAACTGTCAACCCGTGCTTCATCTCATATCTAACATGAGTCATTGATGAAGACGAAATTAGCACATGATGACTTTCAGGGAAGTTTCGGTACTGCTGTTTACATGACTGTTTCCCTCTTGTCATAGAATGATATATTTCGCACTTCAGTTCAACTCTAAAATAAAAAGTGTACAATGTTCTGTGGGAAGGAAAAACTCCCTTACAACAGGAAGAAATCTCCCGCAGAGCAAGGCTCGAGGAGGGACAGCCATCTGCTGTGGCTGGTTGGGGGCTTGGGTGAAAAGAGGAGAGTGGAGAGGAAGTGCTTAGTGCATTATAGGAAGTCCTGGGCTATCCTAAAGTCCTGTGATTTTAGTTACGCTGCAGCTTTTTGGATCAATTGAAGGCTTTTAACTGAACTTTAAGAACAACCTGATTATTATGAATAACAATAGTTCAACCTAAAAGTAGTATTAGTTGGTGTTTCAGCTTCACTCACTCTGAAGCAGAATGTTTCTAATTTTAGAGCTATTGCACAGATGAAAGAAAACAGTCCCATATATTTGCTCAGTGTGTGCAGTGAAGGATATTCTGATCAGCAGTGGGCAGTTATCAGTTGGTATGCTGTACACCATCCTGAACTGGCCAACATCACAAACTCATTACATTTATTATGATTATTACAAACCATTAATGTACTAGGTGTATTTTCTTTGCTAACCTACACTGGACCCTTTTCTGTCTTTCAACTGTAGCTGACAACAATCTTGAGGAATCTTGCCGATCTCTCTGATTCCCGTCCGCTGTTTGTTTCATTCTCCATAATACCAGCGCTTTGCCAAGTGCTGCGGCAACACTGTGAAGACCAGGATGTCTGCACGAACATTTCCAGAATTTACAGGTATCAAAAATCCACAGATCCATTTCTGTTTTGTTTTTTTTTCATTAAATCAGACTTTAAAGTTCCCTGTTAGTTTCCCTTTATTTGTTTATTCTCTTCCATAATGTCACATGATGTTAGATCAGTAAAACAAGATTTTTCAGTATTATGTAGCATGACAGGTGAGCATGAGGTTGGACATTTCTAACTAAACCTATGGAAAAACATGACACGTCACCCTCTGTTATGCCTGATGTCCTGGTTGACTTGCGTTCCCTTATGAGTGTTTTAACTATCCAGTACTGTGAATAACTACAAGATTTGAAACACAGAATCATAATCTATGTGAACTTGCTCACCTAAATCATGCTTACCACACACACAGAGGTGGAACCTCAGGAAAGTACATAGATTTTTAGGACAATTAATAAAAAAAAGATGCTCGTGGGTGGAGTTTAACTCACTGGTCACTTCATTAAGTACATCTGTCCAGCTGCAAAGTGTACCTAATAAAGTGTCCAGTGAGTGTACATACACTGTAAATAATGGTGACTGCAAATCTACTTTGGACTAAGTGCTCTGTGATATTTTGTTAACCTTTTGAAAGGTCACTCAGGATAATACAGGAGTATCCTCTGATCTTCATATCAACACCAGACTGAAGCAATCAAACACAATTTGCGTCCCCATGTTTCTTTTTCTTTAACCCCAGCCTCATCAATTTATTAATATGTGCTAAGAAAAATTTAAAAAGTCCAAAATAAAGAAAACTAGTCTTTTAAAAATTGTTTTCTTGTGATAATGAAAATAATCAGCTCAGATCTATCAATCCATTTGCCATGTTGATTTAATGTCACCATATTTAGTCACCGTAGCAGGGCAGTGAGTTGAGCGGAGTGGTCTATGTTATTTTTTTGTCCCCTCTCACTTTCAGTAAACTTTCTTCATATTCTGAGTGCCGCCTCGCTCTGGCTCAGACCCCCAACTGCTACCAGCTATTTTTAGAGCTGTTGAGCAAACATCACCAAAAACAGGTGAGTCCACAAGCCTCCTCTGTGTTTTTGTGTGTGATTGAGACTTAGATTTAAGCATTAAAGAGAGGTGTAAGCATGTCTGTTTTTTTGTTTTTTTTACATTAAGTTGCTGATGCACCAATATTGGATGTTTTATATGAATTGTTTATTACTATAAACATAACTCTTCTGCTGTGTATTTGATTTGATATTTAATCAATGAGATGAGTAAAGGAAGAGGAGAGGATGAATGTGGGACTTTGGTAACTAGACTCGACTCACAAGTGCTTCTCATTTCATTTGGAACAAACTGACACCCACAGATACAAATACACGCACAAACATAAACACACTGGATAGCAAGACATGTAATAAACATCCTAGGACACCACGTCCCGTCCTCATATCAGGGTCGGTACACGTTAATGGGGGACACGAGTGCGCGCTCACCTGCTCTGTAGGGTGTGACGTAGTTGTTTTCAGTAAGTGTGGTAACTCATTGACAAAATATTGTGTAATCGCAGTCAAACCAATCTAAACAACTCTAAACTCTGAGTGACACAGGTGCTAGTGCTGCATGACAGGAGAGGCTCAGTCCTGTAGGTGGTGTCACACACAATCAGCCTCCTTCTGCTCAGGAAATATAAATGTACTTATCAAACACTGCTGATCGAGAATAAGGTGGTTAGAATAAAGATTAGTGGACTTAACCCTTTCATGCATGAATTATGACAACCTCAATCAGAATTTTTTTCCTACGTATTTTTATTGCTCTTTAGGCATGAAAAAAAAACATTTTTGAACTTCCTTTTTTAAACGAGGACTTTTCAAATAGTTTTTTTTTAGATTTCCACTTAGGTGGACAACTGGCTGACCAATGGGTGGCAGAGTATGGAGTGACACATCAGTGTCCAATGTAGTGGTTTACATGCAAGTATACCATCAACACTGGCACAAATACAAGAAAACAGCCTTTGAATAGCTGTCCACTGTAGTGACCACTTAGTCTGAAAGGGTTAATCAAAAAACCTTTACAGTGTCAGTTTCAGATAATAAAGTGTCTTTGTTTTAGGCATTTCAACAGATCCTGCTGGTCTCTAAGAAATAAAAAGGCAATAATAATAATGGACTAAACATGAAACGTAAGCAGATTCATTGATACAAGCTGGTAACCCCAGGAAGTAATTTAAAAAGCTTGATTTTCTTGTCACTTTCTTTTTTTACCTAAGCAAACACCTAATAAATCTATAAATTGCTGTTTCTCCACCACTTGTTCACAGGACCTCGTCGTGCGCCTCCTCTTTACCCTCGGGAATCTCACAGCCAAAAGCGACGAGCCCCGGCTGGAGTTCTTTCAGTGCAAGGGCTGCGTGCCCACGCTTCTCCAGCTGTACGACATCTACCAGCGAAAAGACGGGCCACCTCACACAGTCGTGCAGAAAGGAGCCTCTCCTTCCGTCAGACCAGAGGTGGCTGACGACGTGCTAGTGAAGCTGGTCAGGGTGCTGGCGAATATGTGCATCCACCCCGCCGTGGGTCCACCAGTGGCCGCAGACACAGCCTGCATTCGGCTTCTGATGGAGACGCTCGGTGAGCAGCTTCGTCTTCTTTAAGTCAGATTTTTTATTAGGTTAAAGAAGATGAAACAGTCAGCAGCTTTAACAGTGGCCTGTTTTTTCATGCTACGCAGCGAAAGCAGCATGTAAACATCTGGAGTTCTGATAGGTTTAAATATAGCGGTTTAGTGCACCGTAAGTACCTACAAGGTGCACAACCACTTCCCTTGTGCTGGGAACAAGACATGACTTTTGTCAAAAACACGAAAACACACTCCATATCTGTCTGTTCATTCCATCATTCAGTTTCCTCTCAGTGCTTTCTGTTCGCTGCGCAGCACATCCTCTTTCGGTTTACCTGTTTTTTTTTCTTTTTCTTTTTCTTTTTTTTTTTAAGGCTGACAGAAGAAGCGCTTCACTGCATGAGCAGGATGTTCTGTGACATCTCACAGCCGACTCAGTTTGCGTGTGTGAATATCTCCCATGTGGTTAGATGGTTTCAGGACAGGTTGAACTGATACATGGGTGGGCGTTAAGCTCTGTATTCTCTGCTGCCTGCCTCCTACACAGTCAAATTTTCACAAACAACACAGAGGTCAAACTAGTGAAAAAAAGTGTGAGCGTTAGTAGATCTAGGGGCACATCAGGTAAGCGAGATTATGGAAGAAAGCGACTGAAAGCAAAAACAAAAAATTACTGAGAGGGGAATACAAAATCTGAGCTGAGAATGAAAGAGCAGATTTGGCTGATTGATGTCCTGTTTTGATTAAGATCGCGACAGCCCGAGGCGCTCAACATTAAAGAGCTTTTGAGTGAACAAAGCGGCACTTCCAGTCAGAACCAGAAACCATATTCCGAGTGACGCAGGCAACGGTTGACAGCGCGACCGCAATATTCACAATTTATGACCGAGCACAAGACATCTGCTGCTATATCGGGAGAAGGCCTTGTTTTCAGGCTGCTCACGGTGTCATGGCTGGTTGCACTCGGTCACTTTGACCTTTGTGTGCCAGCTCATGATCAAACCAACTGTAGGAGGCCAAAATTAACCACAGATAGCAGCTATTTTTAAACATAATGTCACTGTCACGTTAGTGCAGCAGAGCTAAAGGTGAAACTCACAGCCTGTATTTTCTCATATTTGAACTGTGAAAATAGATTTTAAAAGACATAGTATGCATTTCAGTGGAGTCATATTCGCTTTATATAGGATTCAGCTGCGAGTATGCCAACACACTGAATGAATGGCAAACTGTAGAATTTCAGGAGTGTGAAGGTGTGATGTGAATTTAATGTTACACTGATTTTTGTGTCTTTGTGTGTGTGTCTGGGGGGGGGTGCCACAGAGCTGAGGACAGTGCAGGAGAGCGAGGAGCTGCTGGTCAATGTGGCCGCCGCCATCAACAACCTGTCCTTCTACCAGAAAGAGACTTCTGCCATCAAACACAATCGGCTCCATATTGCAAAGCGTAAGGCCAGCAAGCTGAGGGAGAACAAAATAAATATGTTAATTTTTTTTTTTTTTAAGTTCCAACTCTTTCTTTTTCTTTGCTCCTCAGTAATGTTGAAGTTGCTGTTCAGCTCTAGTACAGGAGCCATGCTCGAGGCCATTCGCGTCTATGGAAACCTGTCACATTATGAGGACGTGCGGGATTTCATCATGCGAAACAAAGGTGCATGAAAATGCAGTTTTTCATACTCTTGAAGGTAGAGCAGAGACAGTGAGCCTAAGTTTACTGCAGGAAATCCTCTTTATCACTCAGGCACACATCAGGCACAGAAAGCCCAGAAGCAGGACCCACCTCTGTATATGATTATGTCATGTTTAGGCTACACTTATCTGCAAGGCCAGCTCAGTCAGCAGGCCCACTGAACTCTGGTGATAACGGCTTTCTTATCTTTGCCTCGCCTTGTCTTGGTGCACTCCTGCACTCACACTGCCATCTTCCTGCCTCCTCAGTGCACCAGTTTGTGGTAAGCCTGCTCGACTCAAAGAGCAACGAGATGTGCTTTTCAGCCTGCGGGGTCCTCACCAACCTGGCTCTGGATCCTTCCAGCAGGGTCTGTCTCACAGTGGAGGGGGCTTCTGCCAAGTAAGAATGAAAGCATGCGGTAATCATCATCACTGTGCATTAAAAGAGTCACTATTATACAGCTAATTATTGAATTCAACATGTCGGACTAGGTGGTCAGATTACCTTTTAAAAGCAAGTATAAAAGAAAAAAGACTTGCAAGGCTCAGAGTGAGTTACCCCAGTACACACTCTGCAAAAAATAAATATTTTTCTTGAATACGTTTCTGGCACAGATGGCATCCTCTTTGGGAGATTTTTCTGGATGGGTTTTGGTCTTTAACTGACAAACAACTCCACAGCTACAAATAAGATGTTCCTGATTATCTAGCTTTCATGTTTATCCTTGACAGATTCATCCAAACATAGATGTGTAAATTTGAATTTATGAGGCTGTGGTGCAGTTCTTCACACTTCCCTAAACAACACTGCTCAAACATTTAATTTCCCCTTTATCACCCTCTATCCTCTTTTTAGATAAAGGGCCAGTGAAGTGGAGTTCACAGACCTCCAGGTCATGTGAATCCGCTTAGTAAAAGTCATATGATGGGTGTCTCTGTGTGTGTGCGTGTGATCAGGCTGCTGGACTGTCTGAGAGACTTTGGACCGGGTGATTGGCAGCTGGCGGGCCAGATTTGCCAGGCCCTGTGGAACCTGACTGGTGGCAGCTCAGAGAAAGTGTTAGACACAGAGGAGAGAGAATCGCTGCTGAAGATCCTCACTGCATACTTAGGTTGGTGTTAGTAAAGATTCACACATAAGGAGAGAGTGTGTATCCCTGCTTTTGCATAAGAAGGAATACTCTGGAAACATGTCTGGTTCACACCAGAGGCCCTCATGGGGAGGGGAGGGCTACACGCATCCCCACCTTCCCCTCTCACACTGTCTCTTGTCTTTACAAATTCCTTAGATGAGGAGGAGGCTCTGAAGTGGATAGATAGCAAGGACTTGAGGGACTTCCAGAGGGCACGCTGGGAGTTAGGGTTCCTACCTGTCGCTCAAAAACTGATGAAGATGCTCCAGCCTGCAGATCTGACAGCCTGAGAGAGTCGAACGTGGAGTTTTGTGTCAGCAATCACTGAAGTTATACTTTTACAATCAAACACGCCACCGCCTGCAGTTTTGTATAGCTGGCTGTAAAGTTTCCCTGTTTGTGCAGAAAACAAGTGAGACCAGAGCTGAAATGAGCTCAGCCGATTCCTGCACTTTAATCCTCTAAATATGCTGAATATGCTCCACATAGCCGTCATGTTTTCCACCAAGGATGAAGTTACAGCCAGTAAAGTTTAAAGGCTGCAGACAGGCCAATATGTCTCAGGTTTTATCTAATCATACAGGTAATAATCCAGGATATAATAATAAGGCTTAATCTAAACTGTAAAAAAAAAAAAAAAAAAAAATAAAAAGGGGGGGGGGGGGGGTTTTTTGTTGTT
>VUQR01011915.1:24561-47970 GCA_015108515.1 Hemichromis elongatus
TTATAAGTAAAAAAAAAAAAAAAAAAAAAAATTAAATGGGTGTGTGGATGTGATGTTTGTTGAGCCCTTTATACTTTGGAGCATGTATGGACACACATTTGCATATCTGTCTACTCTTTCCATGCACTTTCAGTTCCACAAACCTTTTAGGGTTTCTTGTCATGCACAAGAATAAATTCAAACAACCTCTTTTACACTCATATGACTGGCTTTGCACTGTATTGTACTGTACATAAACTTTCTATTGTTTAAAAAAAACAACAGATGACCGACCTAGAATTTACCTCATGTGTAATATTGTTTGTGTGGCATTTGAACCTGTACATAATAAAAAAGAACAGCAGATGAAGTGCGGAAAACACGTTTGCTTTATTTTGACACAGATATGGGGCCAAGCAGTGCTTACAGGGTTACACCAAGTAGCCTAAACATACAGCATTTCAAAATCACATCGTTATTACATTGAAGGAAATCAGAAACGGCACTTAATGTAGAACACCCCCCCCCCTCCTTTTTCCCCACAATGGTGACCTTGAACAACCACAAGACAAGCTAATGCTTCAAAACCTAGTAAAACAATCCGATAGTCAGAAATGACAGCAAACATTGTTCTATACATAAGATTTGTCAGCATGATATGAGAGACAGGTGGCTGTCTTATGGTAAAAAACAAAAAAAAAATCCTGTTTTGTATATTGTGGGGAAGAGTGAAACGTAAAGCCCAGCGGGGAGGAACGCTGAGTTTCTGCTGGTGATTTTACATTGACAGACTTCTGCGGCCTCGACAGGAATCACCCTGAACTTCCAACAGGCTTCCAGCCTCATCTGGAAAGCGAAACACTTTTTCCCAGACAGGTGTGACATTGAGGCAAACAGGAAAGCGAGGTAACTTGACCTACAAGGAAATCCCCTCCTTTGAATCGAGACAAAAGCTGGTAGGCAGCAAAGAGAAACTTTAAGCCTCAACCGCACCACAGGAATGGGGACTACACACTTCTGATACAGTAAAATGAAATTCACATCAAAGTCCTCAGACAGTACTGACGGCACCCTGAACTATACCCTTGGGTCCAGCCTGCTGTTGGTGAAATCAGCTTTATTATCAGAGAACAAGTAAATCTCCCATGTCCGTTTGCATAACTGTGCTCAGATATGCTTACTAATGACTACGGGCAATTTAATTTCCTATTCTTGTGCATCTGAGCAAGCTGTGAACTGATAGTGACACCGACTGTGCTTCGAATGCTTCATTCCTGAACTTGGAGAAACACGTTACATCGTTTGGGAATAAGCTACAAAATGATACACAACAATTTAATATTAGTTTATTATTTTTTTTAATCTTTTTCATATATTTCCATATAAAAAGTGTCAGTAACTGACAGTCAGAAAACCTCCTCTCAAAACACTTCCAAATGTACCATTCCTTTATCATCCGAGTCCTCATCATCATAGTCACTCATTCATCTGTCACCTGTCTCAAATACACCCTCAGAAGAATGCAGTACTGAATTTATTAACAAAGAAAACAAACAGCAGAGGTTTCATACCTCTGTTCAAAATAAAGAAAAGAGCTGCTTTTGCACTGGTTAGACTTCCCCAGTAGGGAAATAAGCACAGCTACAACCTCTTGCGTTCGAACGTTATCGAGCGCAGTCGGCCAGGTGTGGGCACGCCGGGTCCCCGAGCAGTGGGGAGCGCGGCAACCCAACAACAACAACGTCTCTGCTCACCAAAGAGCACTTCTTTTATGTTTCATAGAGAAGAACAGAAGAGGTATTCGTTTACTGGTAAAATTCACAATCCAAAGCTTTTGAAAAGTGTTAGGGCAACCAGGCAGCCGGGATAAGCGGAAGACAATTAAAAAGGTGTAGTCAGAGGAACTGGAAGCAAATCCGTCCTGATAACCTGGTGTCTTAACTTTTTTTGATAAGCTTTTTTTTCCTCCTCATCTCCCCCTCCATGTCATTGGAAGAAAAAAAAAGGCATCAACAAAACGATAAAAAGTTATGTCACAAAACCAGAGGTACAACAGAGGCAAGAAGTCTTCCTTCAAAGTGCCTCGCTTAATTTTTTTTTTTTTTTAGTGACGTGAAATTCCAAGACGTACTTTTCCCCTCTATTTCTCTCCATCTCTGTGAAAGACAGGCACACGCACGCACACACACACACACCTCTCAGTCCTCCTAAAACAACTCATTCCTACATCTCCATTCACAAAGGGCTCAGACAGTGTTCTTATTTTCCACACATACTTATCAGATTAGCTTACATTGACATTTGAAATTCAGATACAAGGTAAAGGAGGGAAGGGGGTAATGCAGTGGATTTGTAATGGACAGGGGCTCATATAGTGGGGGGGTAGAAAGGGGGTGATTTTGGGGATCAATATGACCCCACTGAATACAACATGGGAGCAGCAGCATCAGCACGTATGCACACTGTGCTGAATAGTTCAGGCACACGTTAAAAAAAAAAAAAGTTTATGCGTCCATCTCCAGTTACCACCAACAGCAACCACAAGGACAACAACTTCTCGTAATACAAAAAAATGAAATAAAAGGTATTCAAGAAACTAAAACACGTATAACAGTAACGACAGAATCAAAGTGCAGACTGTTTCTGGCTGCACAGCTTTTCTTTCTGGGTATTCACTCCACCAGGAAACAGGTGAGATTGGCAACAGAGGTTGCCGTACGCTGCAATACTGAAACTAGTCCCCCGGATGCCTCCGGTGTTGCAGGGCAGGAGTTGGCTCGAGGCTGCCCTCTGTTGGTCAGTTTTGGCACTGCAGGCAACACAAAGTTTGTGGATCCACTTTAGTAGTTTGAGATGTCTTTTCTACCAACAGTTATTTTCTTGCTCTCCATTTGTTTTGATCTTCTTCTCGACATCCAGCCAGCAAAGCCTCATCACAACACCGTGCTCTCTTCAACAATTTTAATCAAATACCCCCCACCCCCTTTTTCTGATTTGTTTTCTTTAAAATGTCCCAGCAATGATGACAGTAAAATTTAAAAAGAAAGAAAGAAAAAAGAAAAGAAAAAAAAAAATGGGACAATGAGAACAAGACCCAGAGCACTTCATGTCATGTAGCGGGTGATCGCTCTCAGAGCGTATAACAGTTCTGCTTGCATTCGCGCTTCCATAAGAAGCAGGTTAACGTGAACCTACAGGGGAAGAAAGAGAAGAAAAAAGTTATTACAAGGCTGCACTTCACTGAGCAACTACAAGATTAAATCAGTGAATCCAGCATCTAATCTCACCTTCTCGGAGTGCTGAAACTGCCTCCAGAAACTCTCATACATTCGTTTGGTGGTCTTCTCAGGACTACACACGATGGTCTTAATATAGATCTTAAAGCTACGGTCCAGGAGCTGGTTGATCTCCCCATAATCATAGTCATCATACCTGAAAAAGACAGCAGTGGTGTTAGTAATGAGGCCACAGAGCTGCCTGAGCATTGCATTGCGCAAGAAAAAGCTCGGGTGACTGACCTAATGCCAAACATGCAGTGTATGTAGTTCCAGATGGCCCTGCGTAGCATGCTGGTGTCCACGTCCTTGTGTGTAGCCATGGTGTTGTAGGTCAGGTTGTAGGCCATGTGAAACTTCTCGTCCAGCATCTGACCGACGTCGGGATAGAGCCGGTTGACCAGAGAGAAGCCGTGGTCCTCCCAGCTGTAGTCCTGCAAAACAATAAAGAAAATAAGTCAGTAACAGTAGCGCAGACCACACCGTGTTTTCACCCAACACATCATAAGTGGTGCGTCTGATGTCCACCTGTGCTCTGAACGTGGGCACTTGCTCCCCTCTCCTGGAGAAGTCCTTGTAGCCGTAGCTGGGATCCTCAAAGTGACGGGAGATGTCTCTCGGGGGGGCCGACTCCTCGTCCTCTGATGTGACTACTAGCATGCTCTCGGACTTCTCCCTCTCGAAGCGGGTTGCCATCTCCTCCTGGCTGGCTTCCTCGTCATCGCGACACTCCTGCAGCTGCTTCATTCTCTCCATTAGCACTTCCACCTCACCGCACATGTCCTTTAAACAAAGCAAAGAAAGTACTGTCAGGGTTAACCTCTGAAGTCTCATTACCATTTAACCCTCTGCACAAACACCGCAGTCGCCTACCTGATTGCCAAGCAAATCGTCGTGGTGATTAGCGTGACCATTGCCGTTGGCTATGTCGCACACGCAGTACTGGCTAAGGGAAGGGGGTCTGAATGTGTGCCCGCCGTCGCAGTGGATCTCAGGTGTGATGCCGCAGCCGAAAGTGAACGAGGCCAGGGAGTGGTAGTGTGTGAGCAGGACCACGGCGTGGATTAGCTCTGCCAGGGACCAGCTGTGCTCCTCGGCCTTCAGAAGCCCCTGAGAAGAAAATAAAAAAATACAGGGAAAAATCTGTGAGTGATGAAAGCCAAATAATGACTTCAATATCGCTGACCTTTCAAGCAAGAAGTGGAAAATATGTTGTCATCCTTCAGTTTCAAATTAAAGCCTCTCTCCCATCGTGCGCTATCTGCTCCCTTCTCTCAGTCACTACACCTCTACTGCTAAAACCCTCCAATCTGTCCAAATCCTTCAGCTGCAGCTATACTCTAGCCTCCACCCATGATCTCAGCTGGTTACATCAGACTTTTCACATCCACATCCACCCCTGCAGACCCTGCCCATCCTCTCACCTCAATGTGTTCCTTAGTGAGAAGCCACGGCCGGTGGGCCAGGATTTTGTTGAGCTCTCCAAGCTGCTGCAGCTTCTGCGGGGCTTCAAAGAGGCCGTTCAACCACTTGGGATCTCCCCCGACCTGAAGGAAGTCGTTGACGTGCAGGTTGACTAAGTAGGAACACTGGTGTCGGGCTGCTGCCTGCAAGACATGCGAAAAAGCGAGATTTACGACTTCATACAGCGAGGAAGTCGACCGCGTTTTATTCTGAGAACGTCAGAGGCTGAACCTGGCCGTACCATGATGCCGATGTAGTGTCGGTAGTGCAAAGGCAGGGGTCCGTCCATCTGCAGCAGGTAGTGCTGCGTCCGGAGAAAACTCTCCAGGTACTGTGGATGGAAACCCATCACGAGGGAAATGTTATCCAGGCGGCCGAGGGCTGCAAACGCATCCTCAAATATCGATTGAGTCCTGGAGTCCACTTTACTGATTTGGAGGATCTAGTCAAAGAGGACATAAATAAATCAGCTGATTCTTCTCTTAACTTCATATTTGAGGTCACAGTCCATTTCATACCTCTTTTTCAGGGATAAATCTGCTTGGTCCGTTACCCAGAGGTCTTGGGATTCGTATTCCCAAGTCCTACAAAACAAGGAGAGGGAGAGAGAAACACACAAGCCTTTTAAATCTCAGAGCAAAGCTGAGAAACGTCCAGTACCGAGCACCACTTCTCATTTCTGATGTCACCAATTTTAACCCCATTGTGAGAAACCAGAGTGACTTTCTTTAAATGTTTGACACCAGTAAACCTGTAGAGAAATTTAAACTAATATCCGAGTTCAGACTGTGGATGCTTCTCGCAATTATCAGTGTCAGGAACAGAATTTACGCGAAAAAGCAAAAAATAAATTCACCTTTGATGAGATACCCAACCTACAAAGCGCGTCGGTCTGCTCGGATTCGAAGTTAAAAACACAATAGAAACGTTCGCACTGCCTCCTTTATGCCCTGTAACTTTCCGCTGCTTGCCGAGACATGTCTAGCAGCGGACACCGTCCCGCAGCGCACAGTGAAGCCGATGAATGAATGACCGCTAAATACGCATTAATCAGCGGTGACACTCATTTTAAAACACGTCAAATTCACAGATCGACTTCCAGAAACTCAAAATAAGCAAAGAAACCGTACTCCACGGAGGGATTCTTAGCTCGGATGATCTGAAACTCCCGTGTCGTAAACAAGCCCGGACAAAAGGCTGCACTGCAGCTCGTTCTTTAAAGAGGAAAACATCGCTTCTAAACAAAAAATTAAACGTCACATTAATTAGAGAAATCACCAGAGCAGGCTCACCAACAGCTGCCTGCACCCGCTGTCTTTTCTTTCTTTCCCTTTTCTACCCCCCTCTCGTCTTTCTCTTACCTTCTTGCCCAGCCGCTCACAATGGGTGCATATCTTGAGCAAGTCTGTCACCGCAAACGAATGATTTTCCACGTTTTCTGCCGGTGCGACCGCGTGCCTCATCTCGCGTCCTCGCTGCACCTGTGTCGTTTCAGCGGCGTAAAAAAGGCGAAAACATGTAATCTTGATGGCAGTCGCCTCCTCTCTTTGTTCCTCCGGGCACTGGGCACAGCGCTCGGCAGTCAGCTGTTGCAGCAGAATGCGATCTTCTCTCGCTCATACATTCGGTAAATAAGTCGGGGCTCGAGTGATCGACGCGCTCAGCAACCAATCGCGTGAGGAAAACAGCCTCTGGGCAGCCAATGGCGACTCTGGAGGGCGGGGAGGAAAGCGCGAGGAGGAGAAGGAGGAGGGGTGCGGGTGAGCTGAGAGACACCCCCCTCTAAGAAAACATCATCACTTCTCTCTTTTTCTTTTGTTCCCTGCTGCCACTGATTATGATTGCATTTACTGTCTTGTATTTAGCTCTGTTTGCTGACTGATACATGCAATCAGTACAAGGGGATAGAGGCTTGAGGCTGAAATCAATAGCACCCTGTAGCGCTTATCACATTGCAGGAATGCTTAAAATAGTTCTTGCTGACAAAAAAAACGAAGCTTGAACAAGGACTCTGGGTGGGTTAATCTGGTTGTCTATCTGTGCATTCAGGGAAAACAACAACAACCACTCAAAGCCAGCTCCAGCATGCACCACCACACCACTGCTTTCCCCGTTGGCTTGTTGCTGTACTAGAGGACTGAGGGAGGGGAGGGGAAGGGGGTGTAAGCTGAGCCCCCAGCTTGCCTTGAGTAGTGGAAACAGAGGAAAAAGTAGAGGTCCACTGTGAAAAGATCATCAAGATGGATCGGTGCAGGACCTGCTGCAACAACAGCCCTTCAGTTGGTGGTTTTCCACCACAGCCTATCACACCACAGATGCTGCCACTTCTCCACCAATCAGGCCGGCCGAAGGAGTTCTTTTTTTAAAAGCCAGGAGGAAGCATAGATAAGAAAGGCAGCTCTCTTATGGCTTTGTTTATCCCATCTGACAATAACACATTCAGTGGAACGGTATATAACTGGTTTATCACATCGCAGTGGTTCACAAAGTCAATAATTACTCAGAGGGATATCACATGAAACAATCAGGAAAACAACTGTGCGCAGTGCAAACTTTATATTTATACATCTGATTTCATCCAGACAGGGTTTTTTTTTAAAATTTTTTAGATGCAAGATCCAGGGTATTTATATGTGAAACACTTGATAAACAGGAGGTAGAGGGTTCAGCAGCACATGTGAGTCAAGTGTTGTTTCTTCTGGACTGCCAGCAACCACATTACAAAAGCCCTAACCCATCCACAAAGTGGCTTCAAAGACACACACACACACACGATATTTCAAAATAATGTTTCCCAAAGCAACCAGGGCTTTTCTTTTAAGAGGTTTCACAAAAACTCTTTTCATGGGGATAAAGGTTCAATGCTTTAAGTTTTAAGAATCCATAAAGTTTGAGAAACTTTGTCCTTAAATCAGTTAATCTTTACAGTAAAAAGTCATGATTAAATCAGCGATTGGACAGACTCTAAAGGAAGAGCCAATAAAAAAAAAAAGAAGCTAAATTTAGAAAACGATGAGCAGAAAGAGGAAGTCAAGAAAAGGCAAGTCTGACCCTGCACTCGCCGATCAAGAGCCTGCCCTGCCAGTTTGTCAACCCACAACAAGTCCCCAGTGCCGATAACACGATAGCACAGTGTTCAGCAGGTTCATTGTGTGTACCCCGCACCCCCTTCATCACCAACACTACCACTGCCACCACCAACACCACCCCCGCCAGTCCCTCTCCTGACGCCACAGAGTGGGATGCAGGGCAGCAGTAAACACGTTCCCAGGGCTGGAGTCAGCACTCCCAGGGCCGCCGGGAGCCCCATGGCTCAGCAAAGCTGCAGAAGAGGCTCGTCAGCGTTCGGGCTGACGACACACCAAACCTTTTCACATAAAAGCGCTTAGGCGCGGGGGTCCAGCCTCTCAGACAAGGCCAAACGGTATTGTCAGAGTCCACGCACCGACTACGCAGTAGGCTTTACTGTACTCACATTTGGGGGGGGGGGTGAGTCTCTGTAAGCGTCTCTGTGATCCAGGGAATACTGTAAATGACCCTACCTTGATTAAGGCTATGATTTCTTTGGGTGCTAATAAGCTTAATGTTTTGGGGTTTTTTTAAGTCAGTACAGTCCTGAATTACATAAACAACACACACGCTTTTCAACACTGAGCAGACTCTTCTGAACCACTAAACCTTGTGTTTTTCCTCATTTGTCTTGGGTGTTGACACAATTTAACAAAGCCTAACTGAACTGCTCACCTCAATATATGGCGCCTCTAAGACTTTGTACATTCCTGTGTATCTTCTGAAGCTGGTTCAGAACACAGTGTGACAACTAAAAAAACCACACTGCAGGTGTCTCGGGGGAGTGTGAGGACCTACATATTTAGGCGTCTCAGTTATTGGTTTGATGTCAGCGACAGTGACATTGATTTGCATGCTTTGTTCTTGAATGGCTCACTGCTGCAAGAGAAATAAGGCCACGCATCCAATGAACGCTTTAAATTAAACTGAAAGGATTACTAGCTGCTATTGGGCGATAAGCAAGTGACCTTTGAGATTTGGGATGGCCACTGACCTAACCTGATGATGTGACTCTGTGTGTGTGATTTGATCAGGGTTAAGACAACACTGGAAAGATTAGTTATAATGAAGGAAAATACTGGAAAATACTTCTGCCAACAACAGGAATCATCTCGTATTCATTTCAGATACTTATCTGCTTGAGGAAGGGCCTAAACAATGGACAGACTTCCACTAGTTACACTAATGGTAATAAAAATACTTCTATGAACTTTCATAGGCGAGGGAGGAAGAGAAATGTTTTTTTTGTTAATAAATATCTGTTTAATATTTTAATTGACATAAGACTGTAGGCAGGTACAATTTTTTAAAGCCACTTCGGACCACACAATGACACCTAAAAGTAGCAAGAACAGGGGTGAGTAAAAAAAAAAGAAAAAAAAGAAAAAAAGAAATGTACACAAATTCAGCTTATCGTTGGCGATTAGAAACCCGAACACCAAGAAAAACGCTGGTTAGGCACTGGGTCTAAAACTCGCCACTAGCAGATGGTACAGAGTTAAACCAGCATGGTTTTACCCAATATGATATTTCTATTTGGGCTGCATTACAGGCTTATAACCACACTTGGCCAATACTTAACCACATGCAGTACAGCCATGTGAAAGTTAACCTGTGAGGAAAAAAAGACTGCTGATGGCAGGACCGCTAAAGCTTAGCCACACTCGGCAAAACCCCGTGGCACTGTACATGCAATGTGTCTCACACACTTTAGTGGAATTTGTCCTTTACATTCTCAATTTCACTGTTTTCTGAATGTTTTCTTACTTTTGGACCAGTCAAATATGAACAACAACAATACCCAGTTAGCTCAGGCAGCTATTTTCCAATCTTCTATCCTCCAGTTTGGGTGACCCCATGTGAATTGTAGCTTGAGTTTCTTGTTCTTAGCTGACACAAGTAGCACTCAGTGTTGTCTTCTGCTACTGTAGCCCATTTGCTTCAAGGTTAAATGTGCAGTTAGAGATGCTCTTCTGCATAAATTGTTTGTAGCACATGGTTATTTCCGTTACTATTGCCTTCCCAGCCGTCAAAGCATTCTAGTTATTCTCTCAACATAAACGAGACATTTTTGCCCAGAGAACTTTCACTGATTGACTACGTTCTCTTTTTCGGTCTGTTCTCTTTAAACCCTAGAGATGGATGTGCAGAAAAATCCCAGTAGATCAGTTTATGAAATATTTTGACTGGCCTGCTGCGTCTTGCCAACAACTAGACCATGATCACAGTCACTTAAATCACCTTCCTTCCCCAGTCTAATGCTCAGTTTGAACTTCAGCAGATCGTCTTGACCATGTCTAAATGCCTAAATGCACTGAGTTGTTGCCATGTGATTGGTGGATTAGATATTTGCCTTGTGTCGCAGAGGTGTACTTAATTAAGTGTATAAGGAAACTTTAGTAATTTTACGTTTACTAACAATTTCATGATACCACATTTTTGTGGCCAGAGACTGTTGATCAGAGGGTTACATAAGCTTCCTTTAATGCATGAAATGGGGGCCATCAAAGCTTGTGTGCTTTGTGCATGGGAGCATCAGCTTACACATTTGAGAGAAGGACGCAAAAAGCTATCAGTGTCGAAGGCTGCATTTTGGTGGAATGTACCGAGCTTGTGAACAAAAGTGCATTGTGTACCACTAAGTTATGCTTTTTGAGTCCATTATGCCTAAAAACAAAACTAAATACAAATATTTTACAGCTACTATTCAACCATACAAAGTGCACTGAAGCATAAAAGAACACAGAAAAAGGTGTAAAGTTCAATGACACGGAAGAGTTCAAGGTTTTAAACTGTGATGGCTGTAGAATAGAGTTCACATTTAATAGTTTTAAAGAATGGCAGCTGCTTTCTCAAATCCTCAGAAAGAGCAGCTGTTTTTCCCTTTTACGAGCACCCAGAAGAATTAACAACAGCCTTAAACCAATAAAGAGGTTGATAAAAAGTTATTAAGAATTAAAAACAGAGAGGAAGCGACGCCGGGTGTAAATTCTGCACGTGTGTATCTCAGCGCTGCGGCTGCTGTGTTTTCTCAAGCAGCGAGAAGCGAGGGAACCGCAGAAACTGCGAGGATGTTCAACAAGTGGCAGAAGTCCACCAGACCAGTTCTAACCTGACCTATCAGTGCACAGAGGAGAGAAAGCGGAAAACTCTCAAACACTGACATAAGCCTAGCAACAGGCTTCCACCAATCACAGGGCAGAACAACAGTTTCAGGAACCAATCTTCTCTGCACTCTCTCTCTGCTTCTCTTGTTTCTCTGAAAAAAAAAAAGGAGAGAGAGAGCGAAAGAGAGAGAGAGAAAAGTTCTGCCGAGGTATGAAGTTTGCTGAACGACCTAATCTGGTCTGCTTCACAGAAAACTATTCGGTTTTCTCGTGGATTTGCAAAGTTGTAATTTCTGTCTGTTTGAGTTTCTCTGATAAAAAGTGGCAAAACAAAATGTCTAAAAGGTCTCACACAAAACCACATGTTTCAAATTAGCCCTGAGGCTCACAACAGCAGCCCTCCTCTCTGAAAAACAACTGCAGAACTTTTTCCATGTAAACATGTCACTTTGAAAAGTCGTGAAACCTGTTTTTAACAGTAAAGGAGAAAAATCGATACCTTTATATACCAAGTTTGAACCCATGCAGACTTTGTGTTGAAGTTGTACACAGATAAACAGGATAATTCTCATCTCCACTCTTCAAAAACAGCTCTAGGGTTAAGCCTGTTCATCTTGATGAGCAAAGGGTTAACCCTTACCTGTCCTGCAGGGTTACAGAACTCATGCCAAGTTATCAGAAAGTCTTGATCATGAGCTTCAGAGTCAGATGTGAGAGCTGATGTTATGTAGTTTAATCATAATTCTCTCTTTGTGTAAAGACTTGTGAGTCAAAGTTGAATCTTTGTGGGAATTAACCGGACCAGAGTAGCCTTTTGGTTCTGTCAGCCACTCCCGGTCCCTTTTCATTTTCCTTTTTTTTCCCCTGATCTGTGTATGTTCTGGCAGGCTATCAGAGTGGAGTGGTCTCGCCAAGCGCCTTCTTTCCTGAGAGGAGAGGCGTGCTCCCCCCACTCCAAGACCAGCAGCTCCTGGTCCAGCCCACAGCAACACTGGGAGGAAGCAACGTTCCCTGGATTCCATGAAACGCAGAGGAACTGCAGAGGCCTTAGGGAGCACACGGAAAACAGAAAAACGAAGGGGAAAGAGGTATCTGAGAGTAAAAGTAACATTTCTTTTATGGCTTTGTAATGCCTGGCATAAACAAGCACATGCACAAATCCCTATGTACAGTGGTCGACAATCCAGGGGAAGAGGTGTTGGCCTGCAACCCGTGTGCACGTGAGGAAGAGTGAGTTCCCGGGGATGTTATTTTAACAGGGAGAGGGCAGCTGTCATAATATAACAGGCTCCAAGAGAAAAAAGATCCCACAGAAAAACACAGAATACCAAACCCTCCCCTGCTATCTTTAGCATGATAATGACAAAGCCGCCACAAATCAGTAGAAACCTCATATTTTTTGCCTCACCTCTATATTCTCTCCATTTCTGTAATAAAAATCTCTAAATGCCCTTTCACATCAGTAGGTTTGTTGATGGAAAGTCAAGAGATAACACTGCAAGTCCAAAGGGCTTTACAAAGTGTGGTTGTGAGTGTGTCTGCAAAATTAAAGGCAAACTTACTTCTAGTACTTTTGTTATCCAAAGACTAACACATGGGGGCTAACATGGCTGATCTTATATTTACATCAGGACTCCAACAACCCATAAGAAGACAGCACCTCTGGTTTTAATAGTGCTATGTGCCTGCTTGCATGCACAGCTGTTTTTTCCTCCCTCTCGCTCTCTGACAAGACCTTGGTTTTGCTGACTGAGCAAGAAATGACTCATCATACTGGGAAAGCAGCCAAAAAGGTGTTGATCGTCACCCTGTAATCACTCATAGGCACTGTAAACGGCGAACAAAAGACCCGACCCTTCACCTGTTTCTGTGGAATAGTCACTTGCAAAAAAAATAGAAAGAAAGCAATATCTTCTTTGGAGCTACTCTTGTCATAATGTGAGCCACTAAATCAAAGACAACAAAACCTGACAAGGTAGTAAAAAAGAAAAAAAAAAACTGTTATTACCACCTTGCTCATTTAAAACTCTGTGAACTCTTACTTTGATTAAGAAATACTGTCGGTCATGAGAGGGGCAATCCACGGTGAAGTACACCGGTTCAGGCACTAATAAAAGTCTGATGTAATACATCACAGTGGCTACAGCAAAGATTAAAAATGATTGCACTCTGCATTAATCTGCCTCTTCCTTTCACTGGTTTCACTTCTGCCCCTTTCTTTTTCCACCACCTCTCAATCTGTTGCCATCACCAGGATGTATTTTGATTGCAGTGTTGAAGAGAGGGATGTGATACTGCTGCTCTTTAAGGGTGGAGGAAGTGATATGGCCTAATCGTTACCCTCGAACTGTTTGGGCCGTGTCTTATTACTTCATTAATAGGCAATGAGCCCTGGTACTGAATCGCAGAACAAAATGGCCAGCAGGACATTGAGTGCGACGTCACGCTGATTGCCCTATCAATGTTTAATTGTTTATGAAATGTCAGTTTGATTGGTTGGAAACTCAATCACCTCGGTGCCCCTCCGAGCCGCCGTCATCAGTGACTCAGCATTTCCATTCATTTTTGAGATTATTCTGTGCAGCTGATGCAAATGATGCTGATGATCTGGGCTTGTGATTTCAGATTCACAAGACAATTAAATATAGCATTTATTTGATTATTTCACTTCTTATGTGTAGATTTGTTTTTGAGGCCAATTTGTATTATACTGAATTCGCTTTTACACAAAGTTTAACACGGAGCAGCTGAAGTTTAGTGTATTAAGTTATAATAAACTGTTTAGAAGTTATTGTTTCTATACCTGTCAAGCTTTTACTTCCCACATAAACGACACACGGCTCTCAGTGACAACCACCAGCATAATTTTGCTTGTGGTTGAAATTGACTTTATCGACAGGTTTTAAATGTCTCCATCTGACATTTTTTTAACCCTCTTGAGGGGTACAGAGCAACCAGGTGATGCTAATCAAATCCCCTTGATAAACTGATCATTAAGAAGTGTGATCAAACATTTATAAAAAGCACATTTGGCAGTTTGCTGGTCTGGAGAATTTAGGCAGGTGTTAGCAAAATGATGAAATCTTCCAAAAAGTGGATGTCCCAGCAAATTCATTCCAAGGTCAGACCATGCAATGATCAAAGGAACTCCAAAAAACATCATGACATCCAATTAGAAATAGACAGAACAAATATGGCTTGTTTAGAAGGGTTACCAGGAGAAAGCTTCTTCTCTCTAAAAAGAACATGGCAGCACGGTTTCAAAGTTTAACCTGAACAAACCGCACAATTTCTGGAACAATTTCCTTTTGACAGACGAAAGTGTGTGACGAGTGTGTGTGCACTGAAGCAAATCCACATCAGAGTCGCTGACAAAGATTCAAGGTGTTGCAATGATCCCAACCTCAACCTGACTGAACTCCAGTGTCACGACCTTAAATGAGCTGTACATAAACAATGCCCACAAAGCTCAATGAGCTGAAGCAACACTGTAAGGGGTGGGCAACAATTTTTCCACAGTGATGTTCCAGACTGATAAAGTCACTTCGCGTTATTGCTGCAAAAGGGGGTTCTACAAGATACTGAATCGTGGGACGCACTTAGGTTTTCAGAGCTCTGCGCATGAGTCCCGTTAAACCTCTCGTTTCCACATGACTCTACTTAAAAGACTGAAGTTAAAACTGAATGTTTCAAGCAAACACACCAGCATCCACATCACATGCTCCAAATAGAACAAAAAAAAAACAGATCTTGTGTTTTTCTCGTGCAGAATAAAGCCAGTAAGGTTGAGTATTAAAAGTCTGGCAGGGAGTTAATCTGGACTTTTATTAGATGCAAAAGGAAAATAATTGGAATGTGATTTAAGGCAAAAAAAAAAAAAAGTTATATATATATGTATATATCTATATATATACTGTCAAGTGGGATGCAGCACAACAGATGTTTTATCACAATTATCTTGTTTCAAATAAAAACTGGAAATTGATTGAAAATGATGCAAAACATTTATATCATTTTCTTTTCCAAGAACTAACTGAGGCAGTCAAAGGTCAACAGAAGGAGCCTGGATGAGCAGAGTTTGCCAACACACCTCTTTGTTTTCACTTCCCTTCACCTTTGATCCTCTCAATTGTCCCTTATTTTTCGCACCACAGGTTTGACTCCAAACAGGGGGTCTGAGAGGAAGCGAACAAAATACACACAGTGAAGCCAGCAGACATCGTGTGTACAAACACAAGAGAGAAAAGGGATAGTATAAATAAGCAATCATGGGTCGTGTTCTCTCTATCATACGTGTTGATTTCCAAGGACTCAAACTAGAGAGTTCCTCAAACATGAAAACTTAAGCACATGACATGAGATCATGAGCCTGTAGCTTCTGAAAGAATATGAAAAAAATGCCAGGAAATGCTTATAGAAGCACATTTATTTTCTGGGCTTCTCACATCGCTTGAATAAACACTGCCTACTTAGGTATGCATGTGTCTTAGTCAAAGTTAAATAAAATCCTAACATGTATTTCAAATAAAGTAGATTAGAGCAGCTTTTGCACCCTGCTAATTAAACATTTTTACTTCCATGCCTTACATTTAGAAATTGCTTGCAGCTTTTGTACTTTTGCTTTAGAGTCGAAGGGACAGAGCTTTTCAGACTGTAGCACCAAGACTCTGGACCAGTTTACCACTCCAGCTCCATTTGGCTGACTCTTTGGAGCCTTTTAAAAACAGTTAAAAGCCTTTTCTGTTTAATCAGGCCTCCTGCTGACATTGTTTTGTTTGTTTGGGTTTGTTTTTTTTAAATTCTGCTTTAACAACATTCTCAGTTGTGTTCAGTGCTTTGTGGCTGTTATGTTTGTGAAAACCCCTATCTAAACTTTACTTATTTAGTCAAAAGCTACATTTCTAAAGACACTTTTATCCCAAACCCTCTATACCTGTTCTTTGGCTTTCCTTAAAAGTAAACTGGGTTAATGTGTAGGGTTTACATGAGTTTGTTCTTGGCATTTACAAACTCTCTATGGACCTCATGAACCCTCATAGAAGTGTGCCTGCATTGTGTGTGTGCGGTCCTCAGTCTCATGCCACAGGTAGCACTGGACATATTTGCTCTGTGGTTAATCAATTACAGGCCCTTGGAGCCGAGAAAAGGACAAACCAACGGCAGAAAATCTATCATATCATTCCTCTTGTGGTCTCAAGAATGATTCAAATATAACTTTAAATAGTTACATTAATTAAGATAAGATGGCTTCAAGCACTGATTGTTTTACTGTGCTGATGAGAAACATGAGTCAGTTTGTGAGCAAATGAATAACTCAATTAAAAAAATTTTTTTTCAAAATAAATAAATAAATAAAATTGAGTACTTTTTGTTTTAGCGCCACAAACAAGGAAACACGGTTAACATGCTGGCTGTTATTGTGCATTTACCAGTCTTACATATCCAACAGGTAGATGCCGTTGTGCCAAAAGCGTTGGGCCCTACTCCAACTGGTGTGATAAAAAAAAATCATTAAACTAGGACTAACTAACATAATAGAACAGTAGAGTGGTTTATTTATCCTGCACAGCTAAAGTCAGTAAACAATGATGGAATAATGAGAGGAGATAAAACACAAAGAGAAGGCAAATGTTTTCTCAGAAGAGTCTCGAGCTTTAAAACCGTTTTCCCGCTTCACAGTCAAATATCACAAATGTGGTGTGTAGGGAAAACCCTAAGTGTATTGAAAAGCTATTACAGTTAAAATGCAAATAATTATGCATAATAGCATAAAAGACTGCAAAAATATTTAGCCTTTAAAAATGGCATCGCTCATCTGTGATGATGGGACGTGGGGTTAACAGGGGCATTCGCAATTGAAGAAAAGACAGGAGGTGGAAAGAGTGAAGAGAGAGGAGCGAGGGAGTGGGTTATTTGAGCAGCGTTTGGCGACAAAGCGCCTCGTACATTATCGTGGGTAAGTAAACACCTCGCACCGTCTGGAGTGACATCACTGTCCCAGAGAATCAATAACCAGCCACTTCCTGTGCAGCGGGGAAAATCGATGACTCTGTACACTAGATTACCTATCTTTGCCCACTCACCTGAGGACACACACACACACACACACAATGATGCAGCTCACATACATGGGCACCATTAACAGAAACCACTGTCATAGTTTTCACCAAAGGGAACGGTCTTTGTGCGGCTTCAGTGCAAAGTCAGCCCATTATGGGATTAGTGGCAGCCACAGCACGGTGTAAGCCTACTGTTGGAAGTCTAAAGGGGATAATAGCTCTGCCAAATCAGATTTCTATCAGGTTTCCCCACACAATCACACAGCACACACACTCCTAAAAAAACCCGGAGTAGCATGGCTCATTCCCAATCCGCAAGATCTCCTTGCTTTGCTCAGGGGTATTTGTCAACTTCTATTCTTGCTCCCTGCTCTTTCTTTTTTGTAATCCAATATACAGTGTGTCATTATGCAATAAGGGCTAAAATCAGGGTCAAAATGTAATAAAAATGAATAAGTGGAGCCTAACAGCATTTTGAGCCACACAGGCATTTGGCATTGCTCAACGGTCCCTCATAAATTTTGTCACTCACAAACTAATGTCTGGTATGTGATCGGAGCTTTAACACCCACTGACTGAACTGTAGCTGGATGTGTTCAGCTAAGCAGAAAAAAAAAAAATCATCGCTCCAGGCTTGTTTTTCTCAATAAATGTCTGGGAGGAAAAGTTCAGTATCATGAGGAGGGCTCTTGGATTTCCAAGGAGAACAGCGGAAGAGCAGGCAGATTACTGACAGGAGTGAATGAGAGGGATAATGAGTAACTGAGCTCTGTTCAGTCACCCCATTACCTGTTTGTGCATAGAGGAGCGTGTGCAACAGGAAGGAGAGAAAATAACAGATGTGACAAAAATGGAAACAGGGTGAGAAGAAAACGAAACAACACTAACGCTGTCAAATCACACTGGCTAAATACAGCCAGAGAAAAATGTGTGATCCGAAAAGTTAAAAACAGACTCTCGGTCTCAATTTCAAACTCAAACGAGAGAAAAACACACTATGTTAACTGCCTGAGGTGACTAAGAGAAAGATGTGTATCTTTTCCTCCCTTTACACACCAGATTGGGTTTCATTATCAAAGGCACGACTACATTTCTGTCATCCTGGGAGCGAAATGTGTGGTTAGCCACTGCACATCTTTCAATTTTGGTTTTGGATTTGTTGTAAGAAAACACAAGTAGCGTGTTAACCTGATGAGCTGCTCTCATCTTTGCTTTGTGCGCTCACCCGGGGCACCGTCTGTCCGCATCCCGCCGAGGCTCCAAATGCTGTGTTACATCAGCATGGCGGGACGGGCACATGAGCAAAGACGGTCACTAAGCAGGCATAGATTAGATTCATATTCTGTGGCTTCTACTGTAAACAAAGATAAGTCTGGTTTAAATCACTGTCATAGTGACAAAAAAGCTTTTATTGCTCTGTGTTTAATCAAGCATAGGTGCACTTAAATACGCAAGTTGTGCTTTAAAGACATTATTCGGTGTTATGGTTGCTTATTTGTTTTCATGCCAAAGGGTACCTGGGAAGACTGATCCTACTCTACTCATATCTGTTCCTCTATTTTACTAAAACCAGGAGACATTTACTGAAAAAAAAATAACCAAATAAGCATACTAACATCAACTATTCCCTCAAAAGTGTGTCAGCTGAGCATTTTTTCTGGTTTTACATTTATCTTTAAGACATGGACCGCAGCAGTGACTACTTAGAGACAAAGATGCAACCAAAATTTAAAAACAAAGAAGCTTTGATAACCTGAACCATCGCCAGAGTGTTGTGTAATCAGTAATGCTCTTCTGCATACCTGTGTTGTGATTGTGTTACTGTTGCCTTCCTGGCCTTCCAAGAAGTGCAATCGTTCTCCTCTGACCCCTGGCATCAACAAAACATTTTCTGGATATTTTCTCTTTTTCAGACAAGTCTCTGTAAACCCTAGAGATGGTTGTGTGGTAAAAATCCAAGTAAATCAGTGTATTTGAAGGCAACAACCACCTCGAGCTCATAGTCACTTAAATGAGCGGTCCCCAACCCCCGGGCCCTGAGTCGTTTGGTACCGGGCCGCAAGAGTTGAGGCTCGGGTGTGAAATTTATGGTTTTCAGGGTTTTTATCGTTAACTCAATTTCCCTGGGTCTTTTCCTGTGTTGTAGTTGTGTGCCTTATTTTGAAATAAATATTTACACATTACCATAGCAACCAAAGAGCATTAAGGAGCATAGAGGAGGATGTTACTCTATGTTGTTGGCGCATTTCAGGAGGACGCTGCTAATAAATTTACACAATTACATAGTGATTTCACAGTTTTTGTCTTGGTTGTATCATTTTATTTTGTTATATTTATCCGCAACACCTTAAAGGCCAGTCCATTAAAATATTGTCTGACATTAAACCGGTCCGTGGCGCAAAAAAGGATTGGGGACCGCTGACCTAAATCACCTTTCTTCCCAATTTTGATGCTCTTTTAGAATATAAGCAGACCATGTCTATACACCTAAATGCACTCTGAGTCGCTCCCATGTGATTGGCTGACATCTGATTAGTGACCACACTGTGTTGTGGTAGGCTAAGGCAGGTATTTTTTCTCCTAGGCCAGACAAGATATATAATTTGTCCAGAAGTTCTGGGTCTACATTGTGGGTCATTCCCTTTTAGGCGTGAGCTTCCAAAGGGAGGAACAAAGGATGCATGCTTATCAGATTCTCAAACCACCTCAAGTGGCTCCTTTCGACCCAAAGGCGTACTGGCTCTACCCTCAGCTCTCTTTGGATATCGGAGTTCCTCACCATACCTCCTCCCCCCGTGTAGGAAACCCATCTGAGCTCTTGTATTTGTGACCTTACCCTTTTGGTCATTACCTAGATTTCTTGACCACAGGTGAAAATTGGAATACCAATACAGATTTGGCTTGCAGTTCAGCCCTCCCTTCATCACAACAGTGTGTAAAACACCCGCTTTACTGCTGACGCTGTCCCAATTTGCTGGTCCAACTTGCACTCTAATTTCCAATCACTTATGAAAAAAAAAAAAAATTCCAGCATACTTAAACTTGACCTCAGACTCCTTGACATGTCATACTCAGCTGTAGTTGAACAAGTGTACCTAACAAAGTGGCCTTTGAACATACATTAGTCTCATTATTTTAGTCTTTGGTTTAAGAAGAGCAAACATCATTATAACAGTTTAAATGACCGAAAATAAGGAACTAATAATGGGTGGTCAATTTTAATTTAGGAGCAAGAGTTCAGAGGTGTTTAGCTGATCAGGACAGCCAGTAAGTGAAAACAATCCAGTTGTGTGTGGTGCCAATCTTCACTATTAGCTCTCAGGAAGAAAATGAAAAAGCGTTCTTATAGGGTTATAGCAACGAGCATCAGGTGCAAGCCACTATCTATTAAGACAATGCTACAGATTTCCCTTCTAAGCGAGTGCAACAGGATCCTCTTTTTGTCTGTGTGTGTGTGTGTGTGTGTGTCTGTGTGACCATGAACACATGTCTTGAGAGGAAATCCATTTTCTTTATGCACCAAAGCAAAGTTTTGGCCTGCAGCCTATGAATCTGACCCTGCACTAACCCACCTGTAAGGTCGAGTCCGCGCACACTGCACCGAGGACCGTCCTGCTGGGTGAGGGTGCATTCTGTATAGGACTCCCACAGGAAAGCTTCACACAATACTTTGCTCTCTTCGAGGAGGACATACAAATATACAGAGACAGATTAAGCCACACACACATAAAAATGGAACATACACACACACGCACACTCTCTCTCTCTCGTCTCAAGCAGACAATGGACAGTGGAACTGTGCCATAAGGGAGGGCTGTTGTCCAGTCACTGGGCAACTGGGGCAGCAGATGGTCATCTTCCCTTCCACTAATACCAATCAGGAGGGAGAGGAAGGGTGAGGGGTGAGGCTCAGCAGAGTGATCTCCGTCACAGTGTGAACCTTTCATCAAATACACAGGAATGACTCAGCCATAATGCATAAAGCAAATAGGCTGGACTCCAATAATGATGTGCACAAAGCTGTGCCAAGTTACAACACAGAAAAAGTTTACCTACATCTACGAAGTGAAACACGCTGTTCACCTGACAGAAGGTACAGCTTTCAGTAGTGGGTTAATGTAAATGTCACAGGTTGAACATGTTAACGAGACAAACTCGAGTAAAACCACAAACACGACAGAAATGCTAAAGTGAGATGCTGCGACTGAGCTTGGGTGCAGAAAAAGCAAAGTAGGGGAAAGGTCACTTCTGAAATAAAGAACAAAAGAAAAAAGAAAAAAACTAAAGTTTTATATCCTGTTGACCAGTTGCTGCCTCTCAGTGTAAAAGTTTTGATTGGAGAGCATGTGTTGGATATGTGCACAGCTGTACATGTGCGTGGGAGAGAGACAGAGATTACAGAGAGGTGTTTTTAGATTTTAGATTCTTTTCTCATCTCAGCTAGTGTTAATGAAAGAAAACAAAACAAAACAACAATATCCCAGCATTTTTTCTACTTTCTGAAGTGTCAGGAGACCACTTCAAGGAGGCTAAACCCAAAACAAGAACTGCATAAATAAAGGACGGGATAGCTGATTCAGGACAGACATGAGAGCAATTTGTGCTCCTTTGCTAAAAAGACGTAAAAAGCAAACAACTTGGAATGAATGAGCCTTTGTGTGCCCAGTAGAGTGAACCGCCAACGCAAAACTAGAAAACATGTTTTTTGTTTTTTTTTTAGAGTTACATCACAAGGAAGGCATGACAGCGGGCAGAGTCAGAGCAGGCAACCGAGCAGGAGAGAGGTCAAAACAAAATAACAAAGGGTAAAAAAAAAATAACCAGTTAGCATTTCTCAGGTTGTATTTTTGCAAGCAGCAAGAAAGCTATGTGACACTAGGTAAAACAGTGGTTGGAGACTGTCACACAGCCAAAGTTAATGCAACCCTGTAAACTTACAATCTCGTTGCAAAGATGGGGATCGAGTCTACGATCACTCAATGCCAGTTACTGTCTTCAAAGCGATTTTGATGATAAAACAGCAATGAGGCGGAGTCAATCTACTATCAGCTTGTGATTTAATTGGGTCAAGATGGCAAAACATGCTAATAATTTTGCAAAAATTACAAACCTGCTGCTGATTAAGGAAAGACAGATTTCCCTATAAAAAAAGATAGAAATTCAACAAATACTGACAAATTGCTGTCTACAGAAAATACAACTGCAAAATGACAACCTTGCTTTTATTTAGCATTATAACCAGATTACAACAAGTTGGCACCCAGTTAAGTTCAGTACACTATTATAAAGGGACGTGTCACAGATGAGTTGCGCACAAAGGTCATAAATTAGCTAGCAATTATTTGAAGACCTTCAGAAATCTCTCTGAGAGTAACCTCAGTCAGTGTGCAATTGTTTGAAGACAGGTTGCTTCCCACCAGATGACCTCTGCAATCACAATGTGGACAAAAGAGGTCACCCAGAGGTGGAGAGCTGGTTGTTACTGGTACTTTCAATCAGACTTTGGAAGCAGAAAAAAATTATTGCACTGATTTTACTAGTAGCAAGGAGGTTGAGATACTATTATAATTTTGTTGTGACTGAGCCATTAGCCAGCTAGTTTTAACTAAGGTAGTGTCATAAATCATACCTATTTCATGCCAACAGTGAGCTAATTTGTCAGTCTGATTAGCCATGGATGCATTAGCTTTTTGTTTTTTGTTTACATGAGTGACATGCCACCGTTTTTTGGCCTTTCTGCAGTCTTTTAGTCAAGTTGTTTACATCTTTTCTGCCAGTCTCCCCATTCACCTGCCACTCACTCATACTCTTAATCTTATACAGTGTTTCCTTTTATCACTGCCTCCAAGCAATGCCTACTTAAAGGTGTTTTGTCAGTTAAAAAGGGACAGGTTAGGAGGAATGTTGTCAAACATCATTTCACAATTGAGGATGCGGTGTTGTTGCATTAGTCACCTGGCTAAGAAACAGCTTATATCATACCTGTGTTTCTAGTATGTAAACAAACACAGTCAAATTGTAAAAAAGCGGACACAGTAGGCTTGTAAAAAGACATGTCTAACAGTACAGTGTGCTGCTGGACTTTTTAATGTACCTCAAATAAAAAAAAAGAAGAAGAAGAAAAAGAAGAAAAAAAAAAAAAACCAAGTACACTGATTACTTCAAGGTGCCTGGGTTAAAACCAAGCCTCCAAGTTTTTTTCCTCCCAAAATACGATCTTTCTAAGAACATGCTGGTGGATTTTTGGAAAACCGGGGGCTAATCTGTATGTCTCTTCTCAGCTATGTGAGCAGGGTTCTGAAAAACAACTCCAAGTGCCAAATACTTGCGCAAAAAGTTGCTTTTCATACATTTAACAATGCCACAAGAAGGAGTTGTAGAAATCGCTGTAGGTAATGTCCAGTCTTAAAAATTCCCTGCTCACCTTTTTTTTTTTTTTTTTTTTAGAGATATCGC
>VUQR01011915.1:47990-59357 GCA_015108515.1 Hemichromis elongatus
CCCCTGTTCCTTTTTTTTTTTTTTTTTTTTTAGAGATATCGCTGAAAAACAGGATTGCAGATTTTAGGAAAAAGAGAGTGACAGAGGGAGGGAAGGGGTTAACCTATATAGTAAGCCATGTTTCTTTTCCCTTTACGCTCCCAGCAGACAGAGCTTCAGTTTGATAAATAGCAGGCCCCCTCAAAGCAACAGATGCTACGACTCAAACCCCAGCAAATTCATCAGCTCTGCCAAAAAAAAAACAAAAAAAAAACCTGAGAGCCCAGAGCCAAGAACCTTCACGGCTGTTCCACATACCAACAACAAGCCTGTAGAGAAACGCTGCGAGAATGAACAGCACGTATGGAAAACAGGGCCCCCTCTATACAGCTTCGCACTGCTAAAACAACTCTGTTATAGCTGACCCTCAAGTCCCCAGATTTTGCAGAGGAGGCACTTCCAAAACAGTGACGACTTCTCCATCTGAATGAGGTCAATGTACTCCCAGTTTTTGTTTTTGATTTGTTTTCGGGTTTGTTTTTTTTGTTTTGTTTTGTTTTGTTCAGTTCAAAGGCTGTTTGCACCATTTGTTTTCTTCATCATATCTGGTTTGGGCCCAGAAATTTCTACTTTTCCTTATCAAACTGTCCTACTTACACATGCACCCCCCGTGTGTGACAGCCAGGCATCTCACCACAGTGACACTCCTACAGCTGAGATGGTTATACAGTATGCAAACAATTGTGGAAGGGGGAGGAAAATATGTTTTCCACATGTTTTTCTCTGAAAGACAAAAAACAAAACAGTAGTTTCTTGAAGAGTGCTTTTCTCTCAGGGAACAGATGCCTTTCTTTGTGGGATAGTTTGGTGTTTTGTGGTTGTGTAGAAGAGGGCTTGCCATGAAGCTGGGTTGTTTTGTTTAAAGAAAAGTGAGAGGCACAGGCAGTGGGTGTGATATTTTAGGCCAAAGTTTGGACTGTGAGGAGTGAATGAGGTGCTTGATTAGGAGTGTTTAGCAGCACTTCAGTGCTTGATACTGAGGTAGGGCGTCTGGCGTATGAACCCATCATCTCTTAATCTGTCTAGACAATGACACACAGTGGATAATCTGACATATGGAAAGGGTGTTTTTGAAAACACATAAGTATTAAAAATATCTAAACCAGCAGCCAAAAGGAGGAGAGAGTTTGTCTGCATCTGACAGCAACACGTGACATTTGCATTTCTGTTTTTCTGTCTGGCTGCTTTCACAGCATCTGCTTTTAAAAATGCTCCCAAATTCTTCCTGTTTTGTTTTGCCCAAGTCTGGCTTTTAAAATCACTGGGTTTTCCATTTAACACAAATAATGAACTTGAACTGCAAGCCTTAAAGAAACTCGCTGCTTGCTCCACTCTGGCATGTGGGACATCAGTCGTGCCCTAAATTTACTGGCTATCTGTCTGTGATTTGATTTCCCAAAGTGGCTCAAGAGCTCTGGGTTAGACTCTAAAGTGACATCGGGGGACAGTTCGTCCTTTCAGATGCCCTCTTGGTTTCCAATATGACGGTAACACGCAGGGAAACGGGCATATGACCCCAGACTGTTACAAGATAGAGAAGCTTTAGAGTCAAGATTCAATGACACTAACCAGAGTCTGAACATGTTTATCAATAGACTACACCTCACTGTCACAGTCCACCTTAAACTTCAAGCATGCACACAGACTGGTTTACACAGGCCAGAGGAGAAGCTCTGTCGCTTATTGTGTCAGTAACCTTTACAAAAAATTTAAAGGGAGAAGAAACATGTATTTCCTGACTGTATAAACAATAACACAGAGCTAGAAATACACAAAATATTGACAGTCATCAAGATCTTAGAACATTATTCGAAGCGTAAGAAATCAAGACCTATAGAACTAGGCCACGTTATTCTGAACTGTTGCCCAGTGTTGATGAGACTGTGCTAATTTTATACTCAATTTTCTGACAGCAGTGGCACCCAGTGTGGTCTTCTGCTCGTATAGCTCATCTTGCTATTCGGGTTATTCTGAAATTTTTTACCTAAATAAGTGGATGGTGAGGGAAGCAAACAGTACACCTGTACATGGAATCCAATGGGCATTACATTAAAAAAAAGGATATATAGCCAACTTAGAATAAATAAATGAATCTACAGATGACCTATGTCTTTGGTTAGAATCAGAATCAATCAGAATCAGAATACTTTATTGATCCCCACGGGAAATTATTTAGGTTACAGTGCTCCAGACATTAAAAAGACAGACAATACACTAAAGAAATACCACAATATATACATCCATATATATGTGTACATATAGTCAAGGGAGGAAATGGGAGCAGGCAGAGAAAAAATCCTAAAATTCACAAGGAGAGCAAACTTCACATGGAAAAGCCCCAGTCAACCAGCAGGAGAAGGGTGAGATTCAGAAACATTTAAGCATGAAGTGACACTGTTAAACACATTTCACACAAAATAGAGACACACACATGACAAAACAAGTAACACAGAGCAGCATAAACACAAATGCACCTATACAAGCAAGGAGAATAAATCCTTCTAATCAACCATTATATGTAGGTCATACTGTCAATATTCACTAATGTAAGAGTGCATGAGAAAGCAAAGAACACTGGGGAAAAAAATACCAGTA
The DNA here is from genome assembly GCA_015108515.1 of Hemichromis elongatus. NCBI lineage: Eukaryota > Metazoa > Chordata > Actinopteri > Cichliformes > Cichlidae > Hemichromis > Hemichromis elongatus. The sequence continues at coordinate 50,625 of VUQR01011915.1, forward strand.
GGCCAAATATTATATGGACTAGCTAATATTTTGATATAAATATTGATATTTACATTGATTCCAGACATATTAGCATTGGCAGAGGTTGGTTACTGTGTGCTAATTTGCAAAGAAAAATGCAGAAAACGATCCTCTGTGTACGGAGTCATCGTCCCGATTGTTTACACTCCCAGCACAGCACATGCAGCACAGCACAAATTACAGCTGAGGAGTGTGAAATAGAATCACGGGGCGAATTCACAGTAAGTTTGTAACCAGTATGTGAAATATACTGGTGGACAGCTAATAACAACAACCCTATAATTTTTCCTGTTTTCAGTACAGCTCTTGTTATGTGGTAGTTAATATAATCAATGTTGAATTTAGAGTCTCAACCGCTTTAAATAATATGCTTTATCCCATTACTATGTTGTGTCCAACGTACACAGCTTTATCCAGATTACAAAACAACAAAAAAATAAGCTTTGACTGCTCTAACTGTAGCAGTGGTGGAACAAGAAGGGAATAATAAGGTTTTCAAGGGTCAAAACAACAGCAACAAGAGTGGAAGCAGAGACGTTCCACTATGTTGCAAGAAAATTGACATTTCATCAGCAATAGAGAAGTGCTAACCACAGAAACTGGAGCCAAGATTTTTTTTTGGCTTGTTTATGGTCTGTGTTTTTGTGAGTTTGAGCCAGCAGCAGAGACCATGTGCTCTCTAGGCAGTTAAGGCAGTAGACCAACTTCTGCTTAGGTAGCACTGCTGAAATGATGAAAGAGGTGCAAAAGCAAGAGAAAAGTTTTAAAAAAAAATGAAATAAGAGCGAGCAGAGACAGTTTGGGTTGTGATGGGATTTTCACAAGCGATGACATCACTGTGTGGGAAAATTACTCCATGTCTTCTCTTATCTACTTCTGACCTCAGAGGTGCTGGTAGTGTTTGGGCGCACAGAGCAAATATCACATCAAAACACACCAAAGAAGCCCTGTGTGCCATTTCCCATACGCAACCTCTACCCCAGCATGTGCATGTGTGCACAGTCACACACAGCAGCAGATAGATACAGTAGATTTCATGAAGCTGGAAGCCATGAAGGAAGCCTGACCAAAGATTGTGGCAGCGCAGGAAGGAAGTGGAGCACACCCCTGGATATGAACAGGAAGCAGTCAGGAAAGAGGACTCTGACAGGACACACACACTCAAAGAGTTACGGCTTCAGCTTAAACACTGACCAAGACACAAATTTAAGAATGTTTTTGTTATAAAAAAGCAGTTTGCTCACAAACAGCTGTGCCCTTTTAAGATTTTTAACTTGCTATTTCTAAATACTGTGAGCAGATCTACTGTAAGAACTGAGAGAGACAATGGCTAATGCACCAAAGAAAAGTAGGCAACGCAACAGAGCTTCAAACAGATTGCCAAAGCCACCTAAAAACACTGATTTGTCTGCAAACACTAGCCATTTTACTCTACAAGTTGTGATGAATTGCAGTGAACCAGTGACTGTAGACCTCCAGAAACCACTCATCAAGCAGTCCAGGAATATATCTGGAGGTTGCCCGAGGGTCACCGACAGGTCTCTAGGCCTGTTTGAATGGCTTTAGCTACTGATTTTACAGCAACTGCCAGCAACCGCTAAACCAGTACACATTTTTTTTGTGGTTACCAAATGGTTGACAACTGGTCTCTAGGCCTGTGCGATTGCTGACAATTTATGCTTCATTGGGAAAACCATGCTTTATCTACATCATAACTGCAAACAACTCTGAAACCATATGAATTAACCTAAAATATAACTACTACTACTTTGGAATTATCAGTAAAGGAATAACAATCATTGTCTAAATATAAAGAAAAAATTATTGCATCAATACATTGACGCAATGTCATATTCAAAATTTACTTGCCAGTGATTGCCAAAATATAAATACAAAGACACGGAAAAACTAACCACAACTAAAAGTGCAGAAGTAGGATGGATTTTCATTTAATTTGCTTCTCTACTTATGTAGCTTACATCATCCCCTCTTTAAAGATTCTCCCTGAAAGGCTAAAATCAGGCCTCAGTTAGTCAAGTTCCACTGACAGAATTTTTTGAAGGCCTCTGTTTGTTATGAATCAAAAACTTAAATAAGATTATTCAAATTGGAGAAGCTAAATAGTGCCAAATCATCTGTTAGACCGTTTAAAATTATAGCATTATTGGCTGCTATTATTATATAAATTAAAAAATAAAAAAAACATCCCCGACTGCTTTCCAGAGACTCATATGGCTGCTACCTTGGCCCCGTTTCCCTTGTAAAAAGAGATTTGATCTCAATGGGACTTCCTGGTTAAAGGTAGAATAAATAAATAAAGATTGTGAGTGCTGAGACCGATAGGCCAGCTACACAAAGAGACTGTTGTTCTGCCTTAATGTAAGTATTTTCACTTTAGAGGAATAAAGAAAGAGGATCAACTAATCCCTAAGCTGATGCTATCACATGGAAACTTTACCCAAAAAGACTTGTCTCAACACATTTGTTTTGTTTTTTTACTATTTCTCCAAAAACTGATGTCAGAAAACAGATAGGGGCTTTTTAAATATACAAATGGGCCATATGATACCTTTTAAAAAAAAGAAAAAAGAAAAAAAAAGCCAAAACGTTAACAATAAATCCACTGATTTATATAAAAGGTAAAATAGGCACATAATCTGCAGATGTGCTCAGCAATCAGTGTTTTGCAGTCGATTCATGTCTTTTTAAATGAAAACTTGTTACTGCTGGTTGACAGCAAAGACAGTTTAGTATAATTAAGTCAAGATGACATATGCTTGCCGTTTACATATTAATCACTGTGAGAACAGCTGTGCAAGTATAGTGTATCAGTGTATCAGTGCATTTAGTAAAACGGGATTTACTCGAGCCCTTATGTTTTGTAACTCACACTTAAGAGACAAACAGCAGACACTGCTGAAATGTGCTCTCAACAATGGCCGAAAGGCTTACAATACATGTTGACAGAAAACACAAGGACACACACACACAGGTTGCACGGGGGGTCTCAGGAGTGCAGTTTCTCCTCTGCATGCTAATAGACATACCACCAATTGCTGCATACAATATTCACAACACTCTGCTGTCCTCTAACTGCAGGGTCAAAAGAACATGATGTCCCCCGAGGAGCAGACTTATTATACTTTTGTATTTTTTAACTGGATTTTATTTTTATTTCATTTCTTTAGTCTTTTTTTTTTTTAATTCAGCTTAGCTTTGTTTAGTTTCCAGGATAGAATTGCCCACCCAAGATTAATTCATTATTTGAAAATGTTTAGTTTTAATTGGTTTTAGAGTTGATTTTAGCCTTTTTCATAAGAAGGCATAAAAAAATAAAAGCGTATTCACAGCTGGGTTTTCAATGTTCTTTATCAGAACAAAGAGAGCATTATTAGACCTGTTTACTGTTTAACTCCTCACTTGACCTAGTTTAGTTTCAATTATTGATTTAAATTTTTATTTAAGAACCAGTTTAAGAGCAAAGAAGACCAAAAACAAGGCACATGCTACCATATTATGAAGGTCTGTAAAATGGATGTGTGTGAAAGAGAAAGTATTGGTATCAGTGTGGCTAACATTTTTCTGATCTTTGTCATTTAGGGGCCATGTCCAAAGCAGCTGTGTGGGACATATGCCAAACCATCTTCTCCCACTCCATCCTCTCTTACTCCCCCACTTCGATGTCTATTCAGCATTTCATAATCTGCACTGTTTGTATTTTATTTTTGTATCTCAGTTATCAAAGTAACCTTTCTCTTCCTTACACAGACTAGAGACAATGATGAGCATGAATCTGCAACTATGGAACAAATTTACATAAAGGCTGAGCAGGAATAAGTCACACTGCTTAGTGCTTCTGCTGGGCAGCTATACTATTTGTTTTGCCTCTAATCCTTCCCTTCTCCTTTTTCCATGTTTCTTGGCTCCATCTGATTAGTATCCAGTTTGTTTTTATGACTCAGGATGCTGCACTGTGCTTGTGTGAGCGTGTGTCAAGAGGAAACATAAACTGGAGGACGTATCGGCCGAGGCCAGTGCAGAATGTCACACAGGAGTGTCAAAGTGCAGGTTACATAATACTGAGGGGCATTAAGGAGAGGCAGGAGGGGGTCACATGACCCTCAGCGGGTTTCACTTTAGGTCATTTACTCTGGTTATACAGCCTATGGTGTCTCCTGCGAGTATTTAGGTTTCCAAGACACCCTATCCGCTCGCTGTAATGTGTGCTAAACAAATAAAGTTGCCTGTTACCAGTGTGCCGTAGGTTAACTCTCTAGTGTCTGAAAAGAATTTATAAAATAAATAAATAAATAACATAAAATCAAATGCATAAATAAAGTGAAATGCTTTTTTTTTTTTTAATCCAAGCAACTAGTGGTTGGGGACCACTTATGTAGGGGAAGCGCAACATTTTAAAGGCACGCAATAGCAGTTTTAAGCCCTTTTTTAAAAAATGTAAAAGAGTATTTTTTTGCAGTAATAGCAGCAAATTCCCACGAGTTCTGCACCATCTGAGAATCTTGATTATTTATTCTAGAAATACCAATAACGAACCTGCTCACAAACTTGTGTCTCCAGTTTGACCATTCTGCAAATGCACCAGCTGTAGTGCTACCAAGAAAACACTTGGATTAGGGCAACAACTGCTACCTTAAATATAGTTTCAATGAAAAAAAAAAATAAATGAATACATTGAGAGACCTGTATGACAAGAAGTTTTTTTTCTCTTTTAGTCATTTGTGGCTGTAGTCTAAATAAACAAAAGCTATAATTGCTTGTAATGAATTTCAATATCAGAGAGGAAGCACTAGTTTGGTATTTGTCAGTGCCCTCAGATGTTCAAAGCACTTACAATTTTTATCTTTGCATTAGGTGGACAACTTTAAACTTACAACTGCTCTGTGACAACGTGATGGAAAGCACAGAAATGTTCTTAACTTGTGCTATTACAGGGCAGCCAAATATTTTTACAGTCGCAGTCTTAATGCCAAAATTTTACAAATAACAGAAACAATCACAAGACACATTTTGTAAAAACCAAGTTCCCCTCCGAGGTATGATTTACATCCAACTACAGTTGGTGCCTTCTAAAGAATTTACGATACCATAAAATCTAAAATAATCAAAGCCTGTCTGTTTTGTTTCTTCTGCATAAAATGCCTCAAAGGAATTTAAGTTTTACAAAAAAAGCTGGAACTTGCTTTGGATTAGTGGATTAATACGGTGGAGTACAAACTGCAAGCCTGTGTTGAAAAAAATATCTGCTAAAAGCCAAGGTGATGCTATTATACAACATGCAACAGGAGAACAAGCTTAACCCTGCAAAGCCTGAACCATCAAATATCTGACAGAAAATATAATTAGGCATAAATGAGTTTTGAACTGTACCATTTTTCTTACAACTGGCATTTTTTGTGTTTTTGCTCATGGCAGCACTGCAGATGTGCCATTGTCAACATCATGCTTTTCAGGAAAATGTTACTGGCGTTACAGGGTTAAGCTCAAGATATTCTGTTCACTATTTTATCAGAGTAGGAAAAGTATGAAATCCTCCCAGCTGAGATAATCCCTTATGAAAATAATTACTGATTAATTCTGTCAAACAACTTAATTAATCTAATACTCATTTCAGCTCCACTGTTTAGCATCTAATTCATTAGCACTTTGTATTCAAAAGGCATAAAACTACAGGAATGCTTTCCTTCTTGTGCTCGTTTTACACTGGAGCCTGACTCATCCTCTAATATCACCTGGGGCAGGAATAAATGTTTTGGCATTAGTGGTAGCTTTAATTGTGGTGTGTCATGCTACAGCTTAGTGAGTTTTATGAACACTTTATGAAATCTTGAGTCACAGGACAGAATTACTTAACAACTTTCTTTAACTGAGTCTAAATTTGTCCGGATCTGTCCAGAGTTGTATGAGTTTGAATAGACAGGATAAGCTCAATACTCAAACCAAGCATATGTCCTCGTGCATCTCTGCCTTCTGAAGAACCAAACATGTATACACGTGAAAGTGTATATCCAGCTATATCAGCCATTTGGGCCGAGAAAGGAAGAACTCTTTGGATCTGTGCCATCTCCCATGCCCTGTATTTCCTGTTCCACCCCGCCACTCCGTCCAGCGCCGAGGATTAGCTGGTGGTCACCCCACTCGCCTATTCTCTCTCCCACTGTCCCTCACAGCTCTGCCACCTCAGCGTTTGGCTGTTTGGACAGGAAAACCCTCCACCAGCTGCCTGCAATAACAAGCCAACCTTATTCGCAGCCAGCAAGCGTGTGTGGTTCTAAAAACTGTGTCTGTGTGTACATGAGAAAGAAAGGGAAAAAGGAAAAGAATATGCATGGGGAAAAGAACAGCTCACTGTGAAAATAGATTGACTGAAAGTAACACAGTGGGAACCTAAATTTGGTGTGTGAAAGGAGGCGGCATATTTAGGTCCATAAGTATATGGACAATGACACAATTTTTATAAAATAAAAATATAAAGGAAATAACCAGCTCACAACCTAAAGTCATCAGTCAAACATGGTGGAGGTGACGTTATGGCATGGGCACATATGGACACCTGTGAAACTTTTGTGTCACTGTCCAAAAATATACCTGAATATTAGGGTGAATTTGCATATATGTAACACAAATACTAGAAGAAAACTGCACCTATTTGTATTGCTATGCAGATGATACACAGTTGTAGCTTTCTATGAAACCACACGAGAAATCAATTAAATTACAGGCATTTCTTAAAGAAATGTTTCTCTGCTTTGTGTTGCACACGACACTGAAGAACATAAGAACGGAAGGAATTTTGTTAGTGCACTTAATGACACTTGTGATGACTGTATTTAAACAGTTTCAATTGGGTTTCAGAATTCATCACAGGACAGAAACAGCATTAGTGCAAGAGTTGAATGACCTTTTTGGCCTCTCATAGTAGACTCATTACTGTGCTTCTCCTGTTAGACCTCAGTGCAGCATTTGATACCAATGGCCAGAACACTTTTACTACAGAGATTAGAATACACTGTCAGTATTAAAGAAATCCACCTCAGTGGTTTGGATCATATCTGACAGATTCAGTTTGTACATGTAAATGGGAAGTCATCAAACATGAAAGCTGATTTTTGAGTTTCACAAGATTCTGTGCTAGGAACAGAACTATTTACATTTTACATATTTTAGGTAACATTATTAGAAAAATTGCACATATTTTCACTGTTATGCAGAACTTATCTATGGATCCTGATGACACAAATCAATTAGTTGAACTACAAGAATGTATTAAAGATATAGAGGCCTGGATGTCCCATACGTTTCTTCTCCTAAATTAAGAAAAATATAGGTTATTATATTTTGCCCCAAAAACCAGATACTTTTTCTGGATGACCTTGGCCTTCAATAACACTGTGAGGAATCTTGGAGTCATTTCATTAACATCTTCTTTTATCTGGACACTGTCCCTACAATTAGATACATCATGTCTCACAATAATGCTGAAAAACTGGTTCATTGATTCCTCATTTCTGGGATAGACTATTGTACTTTATTATTAACATGTTCCAAAAAATTCCCAGTAAAGCCTTCAGTTCTCCACTTTTAAGATTAGACTGAAACCTGCGCTTTGTGGTAAAACTTACAATTAAGGCTTGGACTCTTAAATGTCCCTTAGTTATGCTGCTAAAAGCTCAGACTGCTGAATGTCTTCCTGTGACGCACTGACTACTTTTTCTCCACTCACCTTTTTTCACTCCCCACATGTTTATATGCCACTGTAGTATATAATTACATTTTTGATATCCCTATTACTTAGTCTGCGTTTTGTCCCGTCTTCCTCCCATTGTCCCCAACAGGTCACAGCACATGGTTGCCCATTCCTTAGCATGGATCTAGCGGAGGTTTCTTTGTGTTTTCCCTCCCACTCTCGCAAAGTGTTTGCTTACGGGTAGTGGGCCCATTTTACTGTTGGGGTTTTCTCTTAAAGAGTATAGGATTTTTATCTTACAGTATAAAGTACCTTGAGGTGAGTGTGATTTTAATCTTCTTCCTATCCTTCCTTATTCTAGACTCCTCTTTTGGGTGGAGAGTTTTTTTTTTGTGACCCTAATATGTTAGCATTGTCATAGTTGTAATCGTGTTTTAGGTTAATAGGTCTCAAAACAAAGAATACCCCTCCAGTTTAATTACTCCAATTATGTGAAGTCAAGATATCGGGTCTATATAATTGTGTATGCATAGCCTAAAGCACTGAACATGTTTGTGTGTAAATGGCTAAATGTGAATTGTGCTTTGAGTGGTAAATAAGACTAAAAAAGTATCAAAATGCCAGTGTATTTAACATTTACAAAGCTGTAACTATGACTATTAGTTAGCTGTGTGTAAAATGTTCTCCTAATTATCAAAAGAATTCCTACGTTATGGACAAAAACATTATTAAAAAGGGTGTTTCAGGATAAGTCAAAAACGTATAATGCAAATTGAAAGCTTTTCCAATTGGTAACAGGAATGATTCACATCACTGGTGTTAAAAACATACACCCAATGCCAGAATACCATTACACTGTCATATAAAGTCCCTTTCCTTCTTGTGAGTGGTTCAGTAAACTAAGCTGGAATCTCCAAATCACTTTGAATTACATTGTTTAGAAATCCGCTATCAAGCAAAAAAAAAAAAAAAAAAAAAACTTTTTTAAAAAAAAAAAAAATTTTAAT
>VUQR01011915.1:66029-76387 GCA_015108515.1 Hemichromis elongatus
ACACACACGCGCACACACACACACACACACAGAGCTCACAGTTGCTGGTTGTATCTGGTCAGGAAGGTGTGGAAAGCTGGCAATGGAGGAAAGACAGTCAAGAAAAACACCTGTCGAACTAGTCAACAACAGCTCCATAAATGAGTGACAGGCATTTCTCCAGTTCTTGTTTCTTTAATGGGATTATTTGCAAACATTTGCATAATTTAAACCCAGGATGTTGTTGCGCTTTCAAACAGCACAAAAGGTTTAAAAAAAACAAAAAAAACAGGCTTAGCACATTAATTCTATAATGTCTTGTACAAGGGGAACATTCGTGACTTGTTTTTCTCACTCTTCCCCCTTCCTTCTTATAGCCACATTGATGCAACAAGCCTGTATTGCACAATACAGAGTGTTGTTTGTAACTGCTAACCTGTAACGTCACCAAAGAAAACTGTAGAGAAAACACAGCCCTGTTAAAAGAAGTGTAACCTCTCAGACTTTCTATGATTTGCTGGCAATAAAATGTGTGTCTGGTTAACAAAAAACTTTAAAAAAAAATAATAATTTTGATATGTAAAAACAAGCTTGCAGGGTTTTAAAATCTGGCACACACACACACTTTAATATCATCCTTTATTCTCATGTATGATGATGATGGAAATCTACTGAGGCAAAGGAGGAATGATGTCATGTTTGGACAAGCCTCTCGGCTACATGGTCATCTTTGCACACCCACATTCAGAAACGAATTAATACGTGTGGAATTTCATAGATACATTTCTTGGTTCAACAACATCTGTTCTTTTTTTTTTTTCTTTTCTTCAACCACGTAAATAACCGATCCCTGTTGATCCATATCTGTGAGCTACGTTCATATGTATGACTCATAATTTATAAAAGTAGCTTTCCACCTTTAAAGACACCCATTTTCGCTCCATCCCTAATTAATCATTATACTGATTATTTTCTCAGAATTTTGAATTTAAAACTCCATTGATGCTAGTTTTTTGGAGCTTATAAAACAACACTGTTATGTGACAGGTAAGTTGGGCATGTGTCTCTGCATGCTCTTGCAGGTTCTACAAAACGCAAAGCTTTAGTATTAGTTATATAAAAAGTCACCAAAACTCCAAATATCTGTGCAGCCTTGATTTTTATTAATATATTATTGCACATACCTTTGCAGCATTTCTTTCTACACGACTTTCCCAGCAGACAACGTGCATGAAGGTATTCTCAAATGATCAATGTGCTATTATTATATTATTATAGTTTAAGACTTCTGTAACTTGTTCTTCCTTTTTATCTTCTTATTCTATTTATGTTCTTCTTGTTTACATATGCCTATTTATATAGTGCATATTTTGTATGCAGAAAGCGAAGATGATTCTGACATTTATGCTGGTTTTTGGCATCTTTCATTTAAATGGCTGTACATTATTACCAATGTCAGACTCAAGGTCTTTTTCCCCAACAACATATTTTGTCTTTGAGCTGTGAGCAGTTTATTTGAAACACTGCCTGTTACATAAGATGGCTAAAGACCACTTGTTTGCATCACAGCCTGCTCCGTCAAAATTAAAAGCAAACATTAAAAATACAGGAGCATGTGACAAATCAACTGACCAGCCGGCCAAAATTGGCTTAGTATATCTAGTTAAGCACACAAGATACAATGGGCAAACAAACAGAGCTGCGTTGGATATCGCTGCAAGGCAACGCTGCAAAAGAAAAACAAGCAAAGCGTCCTGACGAAGAGAGGCAAACACACAGAAGTGGCAACGAAAATGACAGATGGGCAATACAGCCACTGAGAGGGGAACCTTGTTTTCTGTGTTGACACGACTGATGTCTAAAGTACACCGAATGATATGTGAAGAATGTGGAAAATCTATACACCGACCAATCTGCCTACTCAGTATAATCAATCTTTAAAGGACAGTTTATGTAAACTACAAATTTTACTCCAGCCGATTATAAGATAAAAACCTGCAGTTTCAGACTAATAAAACAATGCACAGACTTGTGAACGGATTGCTCGCCGGATAGACATCAGCACTGTAAAACCATGTTGTATAAGTTACCAAACATCACTTGTTTGCATTATATCTTCACAACACATCACGATAAAGGGTTCTTATAGAGTTCCTTCCTTTCCCTCCTTCTTTCTTGACGTCAAGTGAAGACAAGCAAGTTAGTTGCCCGCTGATACTCCCTTAAAAACAAGTCAATGAATGACTGTGACTGATTGATTTCCCGAGGGGAGCTATTATCCAAACAGGCTCATGCAGATCACGAGGGGCTCTATTCTTACTCCAGATATCAACTCTTCTAACATGTTGAGAAAATGTTCAGTGTTGAGAAAAAGCTTCCCATATTTAGAGGTTTAAGGATTCTTCAGATCATACTGTAAAAATAGTCTGAAATGTCTGAACCAGCAGTGAATAACAAGAAAAGAGAAGAAAAAGAAATAGCTGACTGATTAACCCAAGCATTTCTGAATATTTTGATATATTTTGGATGGCTGCCATCCACGGCATGCCTGGTTTCAGGTTCTTCAGGGTGTGCCTTCCAGCATGTTTAGATGGTTAGAAACCTATGGAGGACCAGAGAAGGTGTGGCAAACTGCCAGCACAGACTACTGGGGAAGCAGATGGAGAAGAAGTTGTTGTTGTCATTTCTCCAACCATCAATTTCCCTCTGGCCTAGATACTTCTGATCTCTCAAGAGTTTAGCCAAGCTTGGCCCCTACTATTCTTGGACTACTAGGATCAATAAAAGTAAGACAAAATCATTTGAAAAATAAAATCCAATGCTGGGCTTTATCTCCTTTCTACACCCTTGTTTTTTTTAAGTGTAGCAGTGCCAATGTTACAGCTGGGAACATCTGCCTTTTATATTCCTTTCTGTGTTCTCCCAGAGAGACTTTTCATGCATGTGAAGTAGAAAATGTTATTAAACAAGCATTGGAAATATGTGAAAATTCAGTTAACTGGGCAACCAACTCCAAGCAGTTTTCAATGAAAATCTGAGGATGGTGCAATAGATTACAAAAAAACAATACAAAGTGCCTTAAACCTGCTTTCTTTCTAATGGCCACCAGGAGGCAGCTCCTCCGGTTGCAAAAATTATTCTGATAGCACATTTATATGACCTCAATGATCAGTAAACATTTTCATAATCTATTTAGGCATGTAGACATGCTTAAGGTCAAACGAAGTATCCCCCTCCCTTAGCCTCGTTCTGCTAGAGTTCTCTTCCTGTTAAAAAGGAGGTTTTCCTTCCCATTGTCACCAAATGCTTGCTCCAAATGGGTCATTTTATTGTTGGCGGTCTCTCTATTAGTGTATGGTCTATAGCTTAGAATACAAAGCACCTTGAGGCAGCTTTTGTTGTGATTTGGTGGTATATAAATAAAACTGAATTGAAAACTTGATGTCAGAGGTAAGTGAAGAATACTTCATCATTGGGATGATCGTGGCTCAAAGAGTTGGCAGTTTGTCTTGTAATCGGAAGGTTGCCGGTTCGAGCCCCGGCTCCGACAGTCTCAGTCGTTGTGTCTTTGGGCAAGACACTTCACCCGTTACCTACTGGTGGTGGTCAGAGGTGCACTCCTACAAACAAGGTATGTAGGAGTGCATCTCTGACTGCCTAACACGTTGAGCCTTGAAGCAGAGTACTTTTCTTTTGCTACTTTTCTTTTGCTACTTTCTTTGCATTTTTGTTGAATTTTTCCCTCATCCTTATTCCTTTCCCCGTTTACTGTTACATTTAAGTGTACTTTCTGCTAGACCTGAAAGGACCTGTTTATTTCTCCTACCTCCATTCCAGCCTCATTTTGTCTTTCCTGGACAATAAACAATGCTTTGCCTTGTTTTGAAATATTTGTACTTGTTTAGATCTCTGTGTAATATGACCTTTAACCTCAGAGATTACACTTGGATTTATTTTATTTTTTTTGCTATTTTAAACAAAGGGTTCATTCCTTGTTTAGATCAGCAACAGCACAGGCAGTCTGCTGACGTAGAGGTAGTATTACATGCAAACCCAGATACAGACTCTGTGTGTTTATTTTTATTTACCAGGCTTCAAAGTAGACTTCAATTGTGAATCTGTGGAGAGTGGGTGCTTAAACAAAGAACAATATCTTTACACATGTTTATTCAAATCAAAGGTTTCTATGTGATCCTTATTATAGTGTTTCCCAATCACTGTGCTGCAGCACATAGGTGGGCCGTGAGAAATGATCAGGTGTGCCGTAGAAAATTATCTGGCTCCACCTGATTAGTACTCCAAGCCAGCGGTGAATTCGTGTTTATTATTATATTTGCAAAATATCGCAGTTTTTGTTTTGGTCGTATCATTTTAGTTTGATGTATTTATCCACGACACCTTAAAGGCCGGTGCGTGGAAATATTGTCTGACATTAAACCACTCCGTGCGGCAAAAAAGGTTGGAGACCGCTGCTCTAAGCGATCAGCCAGAACAATTACATTCTCTTCCACTAGAGGACAGTACAACTACCGGTTTTAAGTAAATTAGTTGCCAAAAGCCAATAACACAGATGTCGAAGAAGAAATTGCATAATAGCCATGCTGTGACATGACACAGTGCATAAAAGCAATAGATAAATATTTGAAAAGAAAAAGCAGTCACCTGGGTCCTGGAGAAAATTCTAACCCAGATGAAGGCCCTAGCATGAGTAGTGGTCAGAACAAAGAAAAAACAAAGCATACTGGGGACAAACCAAGCCAATCCCACTTAATTTGGTGCACAGGGAAAAATTATCAATATGCTTTTTGTGACATTTTTGTTAGGTGGTGTGTCATGTGATTTTTCTAATGTGAAATATGTGCCATGACTCCAAAAGATTGGGAAACACTGCCTTATTACACTAAATTAGATGAATGCTACATTTGCATGATTAAAAACAGTGGCTGACAGCTGCAACACAACCAAAATTATTCCAACTGTTTGCAATGAATTTCCAAGCTTGCAATTTGGTGCTATTAGATCAAACAGAAATAAGACTGAGCCAGTCTGCTATCAGTCTGCATTTAGTTTGAGAGGTCAAGTTGGCAATGACATACAATCTGTTTGTGATAACAACATAGCACAACATTAACTGGGATAAAGTGGGGAAATTTGCAAATGTGTTATATGTGCATACACACGAGGCTAACTAGAGCCTCAGATCTGAGACAGAAATTGATTTAATTGTAAAATGGGATTTGCTTTTAAATTGAAATGTAACTAGTTGACAACCAGCAGGGGTGCATTTAAAAAGACATTTAGGAACCATTATAAAAACTCAAATTTTTCATATTGGTACCACCTGGAAAGAAAATTAGAAAGAAAAAAAAAATTCTGTTTTTCTTAAGAGAATTTCAATGTTCGATGAGGTTGTGCACGTTGATAATTTATATATAGTGCAGATTACAGATAAATATCCTAAACCGATTCACTACAAAATACCAGTTTTAAAGCCTTTTAAGCCCAAGCTTTAAACAATGGTTCTGGAGTAGTTACTAAAATGTATCCCTCAGTAGAAATTGTGTGTCCTCTACACACTGATGACCGAGTCTGTAACATCAAAGCCAACATCTGGAAAAATTCAAAGGAAGGGATAACACTGATTACTGGCATAAATAAAACACTGGAGAGTTCAATGACCAGCTTCCAGAATATTACCTAACTGGTTTCTGCAAAACAACTTCGTAAAAGGTTCAAAGAAACGCTTGTGTGCTTTAAAGTCTGAAGAAATAAAAGTAGAGGCATTAAATAAAGTCCTATCAGGAAATTACAAGACTGCTTTCTACAGGCTAAATATGTACGTGTGTGCATGAATGTGTGTTTGTGCATCACACAACACGCTGGCTGCAAATAAGTGTCCAATGAATCCCAGAGGTGTGATGGATTACAGCATGATGTAATTATATCTTTTTAATTTATCTTTCAGAACATGTAGTATCTGTGTGAGGGTAAACAACTCCATGCATTTGAGTTGCACCTTTGAGCTGAAGTTTCCGTTCTATATTCAGCCATGAACTTAAAAAACCGTTGAACTGTTAAGAGACACGAAAAAGGGAACATCAGTATTTCCTCTTTGACATGTGAGTCTTAGTTAAGGCATAAGGTATGGGCATCTGAAATGACCAAATAAACATATATACAGAAACCACACTGGTCTGAAAAAGAGCAGACACACACGCACAGCTTTAAGTTTCACTTACAACGCAAACGAACACACAAACCCACAAAAGCAAAGCGATGGGCAGATACAGACAAGTGTTAGAGACATATGCAGAGAGGAAGGGGGCAGAGTTTGAAAAACATGCCATCAGTCTGTAGTGACTGACCAATTATAGACCATCATATTTAACACAGAGCTGTATTTTTAGGTAATTTATGAACAATTCTTTAAAGTGTCACATTTCTTCACTTCGTCTGCACTGTCTTTGCTGTAGGGCTGGTATACTGATTTTAATTGAAAATTATAGATTGTGATTGGCATGAATGTGATGATGAATTTCAGCAAAGGGAAAAATGGACCCAGTAACTTTTGTGTGAAAATGTGTAAATATCTTAACAGCTGAGCTTTGAAATAATGCTCAGAACTAGAACTCAGATCTATATTGCACAAAATCTGGACATACAAAACAGACAGCCACGCAGACGTCCCCATGGACCACCAACACACACCATCTGATGACAAAAATTATGTCACTTGCCACCGGCAAACCATAACAGACTCACTGATATGTAAAGCATAAGCAAAAGTTTTCTTATCACTATCAAATACTATAAATGTCATCAAGTTACTTAGCGACCCCTAAACAATAGACTTAAAATTACCCAATTTTAGATTTTATGTATCTATGACAACTTATAAAACCATCGTATCATTTAATGTCACAACAATAATATCTCATCTTATCCACATTGCTGATGTACCCAGCAACCCACCTGGCAGCTGGCAAAAATTACCCATTTTCAGTATATGAACAACATCTTCCACCCATTTGACTTTTCTCAGCATGATTAGATTTATCAGTTAACAAACAGGGCAAACAGGCTAAAATAACACCGTAGCATGGCTATGCACTAGTAAGCTTACACGTGATCTTTGGCATTTGCTAAACATATATATTGTTTACATGATTCAACGAATCTATTAAAAAGAAGAAAAAACGGGAAGTGAACATAAACAGAGGGGCCAACATTGCTCATAATGAACCAAGCATATGACTACAACTTCCTTGTTCAGCATCTAATAGAAAAAAAAAAAATGTTACAAATACATATGCAGTGATATACCCCTGGACTGGTGACCTTCCTCCCATATGACCCGATTACGAGCCAGTCCATTTCATGCATAAGCAATTTTCACACAACAGTGCTCGTGGGAGTTTCTTTAGGCCTGTGAATGAAACATTGTGCTTTTTGCAATTAGAGCCTAATGATGTACAGACTTTTTTTGGCAACATATTTTGACCAGTTTTGTTCTTGCACTAACACTTTTTTGTCTGGATATTAACCAAAAAAAACAATCACTGAAAAGACACCAATTCTACTGAGGGCAGCAAACCCTGCAAAATCCCAGTTCAGTAAAAATTGTCTAATAACATTTGGCGAAGTCTAGAAATGGTGATATGTTTCTCTGTGTTGCGTTCATACTTGTAGATAGACAACAGGAAACCAGAAAGCTTAAGCAGCATGGAGTCTTGGTCGGGTATGATCTTGACTAGCTTATCTTAAAAAGATGCCATGCAAACGCTCTGCAGGTCCAGAACTGCAGATGTGTGAAGTGAAGAGGGCTTTTGAAACTGTTTAGTATACGCACCACGTAAATACGGTGCCATTGTTTAATCCAGTAATGGAGTCTCCTTAAACATACATAATAATTATAATTTTGTTAAAATACATATAATGGAGGATGTGGGCTATTTTTATATTATGAAGCACCTAAAATATCTGTTTACTTAGAAGTGAAGATTAAGTTAACAATTCAATCTTCCCTTTTTGGCCACTTGGGGGAAGCAGAAATACACTTTAAGTTTGTCGCTATAAAAGAAAATAAGCACAGCATTTTAAATAGCTTAGCTTTGTTCGTTAAGTTGTTGAACACAAAAGAAATAAATGTTTTGGTCAGCAAACATTAGTCAGAGTAAATGCATTCTCACAGCACAAATAAGTGTCCCCTAAAACCCTACCACATTAAAGAAAAAAAGTATCATTATCGGCCATTTTTGTCAAAAAGAAAACAAACAAATATATATATATATATATATATATATATATATATAAACAACACTGTGTGATGAAAATTTCTCACTATCAGTTAATCTGTATGCGTGCGTCTGGGTGGCTGGTTTGGTGGATTGATATCGTCGCAGGCATTTTGACACAGCGCCGCATTACACTTTCAAAATTAGATGCAACTTGAAACCATAAACACCCTTAAGGCTGAGGTTCTCAAGCTTTTTATGGCACACTTCAGAAACTGAAAGCCCCGATCAGTTTGCTTTGTCACTTACTTACAGTTACAGAAGTGTTTGATAAAGTTTGATTTTACTAAATAAAATAGGCAACTGACAAGCATCAGCAAACTCTCACCTGGTTCCACTCACTACCCACCTGCATCCCACAGTTTGAGACCCACTAGCATAGTATTTTAGCAGGTCATTTTCCAGACAAAGGAGTTTTATATTTTATTTATTTAGATTTTTATTCAATGTTATTATTGTTTGCTGGTATAACAGCAGTTTTGTTTGGTCTTCATGTTGTGTATATTTTTCTGTCTTTATATCAAACTGTTAGATGTAAGAATCTCCTGCATCCACATTATAAACTATTATGCCGCTTTTCATGGAATTCAGGATATACAGGATATAAGACTTAGCTGGCTGTTAGCCAGTTGTCTCATCTCTGAGGTAACCAGGCTTTTATGTTATTATTATAATTATCAGGACAACTAGTTCTTATCTCCAAACCATTAATTAGTGGCATTTTGTCAAGTCACTTAGGTACAAGGTGTCCCTTTGTTGTTGTTTGCTCAAGAAAAAGGTTATGGAATTATTATAAGTTGTTAGTGTGCAAGGTTAGTGTTGCAATAGGGTTCATTTGAACCCAAACCACAATTTTTTCCTAAAGCTAACCGAGCAGCTTTCAATGCCTAAACCAAACCAGTGAGTTAAAGTTATTCAAAAACAGAATGGAAAACACATTAGTCCTAACAGGAACCTAGCTGGAGTCTCGTGATTAGCAAACCAGTAATTTTATTCACAACAGTTAGGCACTGACACAGCTTCCACGCGCTCCTCAAAGTGATCACATCCCTAATCATTCACAGCTTTAGGTCTCAATAAAAAAAATTTTTAAAAAAATTCTTAACTGCTCATCCAGCTGAAGGTCGTGAGGTGGGCTGGAGGCCCAGACATGTCATCAGTCCACAACAGGGCTAAAACAGACTCACATTTACCCCTTTGACCAATTTACAACGGCCAAACACACCCGTCTTTTGACTGTGGGAGGAAATCAAGGTATCTGAAAGAAACCCACACAGGAAGGCCCCAGCAGGCTGTTAAGATTTAAACCTAAGACATTCTCGATATGAGGCGACAGTGCTAACCACTGCAATCATTTTAAAACCCCCGTCTACCCCACCCTCTCACACCTGTCTAGCCATGGTATGCTGTAAGTAAACCGACTGAAAAAGGCAATTCACTCCTTTACTGTCGCAACTAGAGATGGCCTCTCAGTTGTAATGTTGCCATTATTTTTTTGAAGGTATTGTGGCAGTTTGGTGTGGTTGTGGTGTTAAATGTTGTTCCTCTCTTTTTTTTTTTCTTCTTTTTTTTGATGATCCTGCTTCAAGATGAGGAAATCTGCTGCTTGCTTAATTTAGACTTTAACTACTTGTTTCTCTGGGCTTCATTGTTAAATAATACAGTATTTACAGTATTGTGGCGGGCGTGGCCTGCGGTGGCGTGTAGGGAAGGCGGACGCACCTGCACGCCATCCGCTATCATGCCCGCCACCTTAATTAGTTGCACCGGGTCCTGTGTTGTGTTGTTGTTGTGGGTTTGGGTTGAGCTGGCAGCGGGAGAGCTGCAGCTCTGAATGTACATTAACAGTAACCGTGAATGTTAATAAAGATGCTGAGAAGCATGAACATGTCTCTGGGTCTGCCGTGGTGTGTTACAGTGGTGCCGAAACCCAGGAGGGGATGCACGGCAGACCCAGGTCCGAGCCAGCAGAGGGGGGAGCTGGTGCAAATGGTGGCCGGACTGGCGGGCCACGCAGCGAGAGCAGGCGGCGTGGTGGCGCTCCCGCCGGGAAGAGCTGCAGGTCCAGGCGGACCACCACCTGCA
>VUQR01011916.1:9960-28642 GCA_015108515.1 Hemichromis elongatus
ATTTAGAGCTGTACTCCACTGGGGAAACGTCCCTTTTTATGCTCGACCTCTCGACCTCATTTTCCACTCCTGAGAGCCGATCATATCTACAGGCCTCATCTCTAAGGCATCTGGTGGAAAGACAACACAAAGAAAAAGGAGAAAGCCTGCCTGTACTGCCAAATCATTTACACACATTCATTCACTTTATCCGACTCAACTTATTCTATTTCCTTTAGTAATTTCAGACAAATTCGCTAATTTTAGGTGTGGACACCAAAGTAGACAACCAAACATGTGGCGCTAAATTCTTTTTTCTTCAATGGAGGACGAGCACAAATGATTAAAAGGTCCCAGTTTGATCCAGTCTGTCAGCTTTTGGACCGCTTTGGAAGTGAAAATGCTTCTTGGCAGTTGCTTTTACAAGTCAGGCCGAAAACTCCCCAGTAAAAAAAACGCAGACCACCCTAGCAGACCCGTTCCACAACCAGGGTCTCATTTTAATTTCATTCACAGATGACCCAAGCTATTAAAGATTGTGAATCATATTACAGAATGCCAATTTCAGTCGTTATCACTCTATAATGAGGCTGTGATGTGTTTCTTGGGGAGAAACCACATTTTTTTGACACACTAATAACTATCTTCTCAAAGTTTTTCATACCGTGAACAAATTTGAAACCTTTCTCGCTGACTGTTGTTGTTCTAGAGCATTGGCTCGTTATTAGGGAAACTTCCTAAATGAAATAACACAGGTTCTGGATTTAAAGCACATTGTAGATTTTTTGCTGAAAGCCCCTGAGATAGGCGGCTGTGGATCATGAGGTAAAGCAGGTCATTCACATAGTCTGATCCCCACATCCTGAGGAAAGTGTTTCAGTATCACATTGGAGCCCAAAAACTCCCACCATATGTCAATGCTGCGTACCATAAAAACATGCTATACACGCATGTAAATGTGGCTTGTAGTGTGAAGCACTTCAGTTGTTGATAAGTTTGGAAAAGTGCTGCATAGATGGAGTTCATTTGCATTTTACAGACTTTAGATGAGAACATAAAATATCAGATAAGATCCTTAATAACCATTTCACCCTATAATCCCACAGTTCCCTCAGTGTTAAAGTAAAGCCGCTACTCTGAAGTGTCAAATACATAAAGCCTGCCTATGTGACTTCATCAATAGCGGATTTAAGAAGTTTCCTCTCTGTGACCACACTGGTCCAGAAGCGTGGCAGAACGTGAGAGAGGAGGGGAGGAGGTCAGTGTTTTTGTAAACGATGAGCTGCATTATCTAACACAGATACAGTGATGATATAACGATGATGAGGAGGGTGACGAGGATGGATGGTGGTCACAGATGTACTTGCACACTCACACATAGAGTGTGATATCTGAATAAGCACATTCTGCTGGGAAGCGGTCAGACAGCCAGTTCTGCTATCACAGTACTGACATTAATAATTATATTCCTGAGGCACAATCTCCCAAAAGAGTCTTGACAGCTCCCCTTATTTTATTTCATGCATCTTACCAGTTTTCCCATGCAACGCTGCTGCCCAACACCATTCTCACACTTGTGGTGGAGGCTCATCTTGCAGGCTTTGCAGCGGAGGCCGTGCTTCGCCGTGTTTCCCGCCAGGAACACCACATGCTTGGCTGTTGTGCCTGATACATACAGACAAAGAGGCAATGTCGGGAGCTGGAATCAAATTGTGTTCTTGCAACCAAACAGCAAATTATACAGAAAAAAAGGAGGGAGAGGAGATAAAAAAAATATTGTTCAGAACGGCGTCTCATTTATTTATTCATTGTTTTTACACTCTTATTCCTAGTTTCTGGAGCCCTTCCCAGCATGCACTGAGAAAAACCTGTGAAATGACATGTGGAACATTTTAACAGGGACAAAAATTTACAAAATGCAACTCACAGTGTGCACTTCTGCAAAAATCAGTCCGACTGTGACTGAGCCAAGCGTATCTCCACCGTGTTAATATCACTCGTCAAACTGCTACCTGTGTGCCGGTTCGCTGTCACTTATTAATGCCTGACTCACAGCTGATGAGATAATTGAAGATTAATTTGAGATCCAAAAGTTATGCAACAATGCAGGTGCAATCATTTAGCAAGAGTGTGTGTGTGTGTATTTGTGCATCCAGGTGTGTAGATGCGTGTCAGATTAATAAAAGAAAAATAAAGGGAAACGGAGCGAAGGATGGAGAAATGATAATGAGAGGGACAGGGTGGATTCATAAAGCTGAAAGAAAGACAAATAACAGACACCAGCAGGTAAATGTGCATTGAGTAGGAAATATTGGAAAATTATGGAGTAATGGAGAAAATTCCCTCACTTTCATATTTATTGGAGAAAGTTGAGGAGCATTCCCCTTTTTAGTCGCATGTCGATAAATCCCTACATGCCCCACCCTCCCAGCCATCCTCTCAGAAGTTTGCTGTAGCCAATCTTCATTGAAGCTTTCTGCAAATGTAGCCCGGCTTCTGGTTAAGTTCATTGGCTCATTATAAAAACAATGTATTTCATTCACATTTGAGATTGAAGGAAGAAGACCTTGCATAGTGTACCTAATGGTAAGAAGTTCAGGGTCTCAACTTCCTAACCTAAAAAATGTAAACAACTGTGAAATCACAGTCAATCACAGACCGTATTCTTGCCCAAGGCCAAAAGAAGTTAGCTATATGACATATTTACCTGTAGGCTCAGAGTTATCTTCCCCTACCCTCTGATCCAGTCAGATACGAATGAGAGATGAGTTAGCCAAAACCTTGACCTATTTTGCAATAAAAATGATAAATCAGTCCAAATCAAAGCTGGTAAGCTAATAACTTTAGTGCTAATGGACAGCTTTTATGACTGCTGTGCATCAAGCAACATGAGGCAAGATATTAAAAAAAGACTAATTTATCTTCTTATGAAATAAGTGGAGAGTCTGTGGAGTAATAAATCTAACATGGCAAGATAAAATCAATAAACTGGTATGAGACATACAGTACATACCATAATAAAAAAACAAAAACATTTACACTTACAACCAGCCACTGTGTATCCTATGAGAGCTCGTTCACATTAACAAAAGAGTCCAGTGCTGCTGTTAGTTGGAATCTGGCAGCTATGCAGCTCTGGCTCTTCATTGATTAATCAATAAACACGTGCCCTGCTTAGGCCCACGCGCTTCATATGTGCGTGTGAAAATGTGGACGTGCAAAAGGAAACATCGATCTACGTCTGTGAGCTTTAAAGGGAACAGCCAGAACATAAGATGATCTGGCTGCTCCAAGTCTCATCACAGAAGTGTTGTCAGTATGTGTCGTTTCTGTTTACTGTGGACCCGCCACTGTGGCAAGGAAACAATGTCCTGATTTCGGTCCAGATCATCCTCAGAAATGCACGTTCGGCTTCGTGAGCGGGTTGAGGTGGGTCACTGAGCAGAGGTAATCAGAGGAAACCTGACCCCCAACAACAAGACAAGCAACAAGACTGTTAGCACAAGATACTGTGTGCTAAAGTAACACAACTCTTCGTGTGTAGTTTTCTTATCCAACAAGGGGAGAAAAAAATATCTGCCTGCTCTTCATGTGCTGTAATGTAAACTGGCGTCACAGCTATTTGGATCTGGACAGCGGTGACAGGAACTTGAAACTCAGTAATGGGTGGAAAACGGTATCTGTATTTCCCATATCCCATATTCCCATTTAAAGCTGTTGTGTTGCTTGGCTGAGCTGAGCTGAGCTGAGCTGAGCTGAGCTGGTGGAGTTAGTGACGCTGAGACGGAAACTGAGAGAAACATGATCCTAGCGCTGAACCCTCGCCACAGAACAACAGAAAAACAATGACAGAGGCGGAGGCAATGAGAAGCAACCTGTGCTGATTTCTAGGTCGCTCTAAATCAGGTCAACTGATTGTGTTGCTTAACGAGCACCTCGAGTTTCATTTCCCTTCAGGTCAACAAACAATCCCCCTGCGGTATCTCTAAGACATCCGGATTCAAGCGCTTGTCCGTCTCCAAGGATGCACTGGGACAGGGAGCAAATTAAGCGCTTGTCAAGCTGTTGTTGATCGGCTTGTTTGAGCTGACTCATTCCAACATGGGGGAATAATGAGACGCCTCCATGTTAACTAATAAGGGAACAAACCGCTGTGTTTCAGCAGGCACATATAGGAAGGTGACACTGTCATCCTCCTGAGGTAATGGAAGTATAATGATGTTAGTTTGGATGTGTGTGTGTGCGTGTGTGTGCGCGTGTGTGTATAGGTGCTTTTTTTGTTCAAGGCCTGTAGGCATTATAGCTGCGGGGAATCTGAGTGACAGTGCTGATCTCTCTGGCATTTGCTTCTTTCTTTTTTTTTGTGGGTACTCTGCCATTAAAGCTTATTATTCATTTACAGTACAGTAAAGGACGAGACTCCTGCCAGCTTTTCCGCACCATCTTCATCTCACCTCATAACCTCTCTCCTTCCATTTCCTCCTGTCTCCTCCCTACAGCCCTTCTCTCAGCCATACATTGATCCATTAAGCCATCGTTCTTACTTCACGCCTCCTGATTTCCCGTGCAAATAACCCTCACTGAGACAATAACCCCTCCACCTCGTCTTCTTCTTAAACTCTGACCACAAGAAGCTTTCTTTAAATTTACTTGCAGACTTGCAGTTAGTTTCTTCCACGGCATCTGTGATCAAGTAGCCTTTCAGTGTATCTGTTAGCATGAGGATTTGTTTATTCATTTATTTATTCACATATGTGAACAATGTCAGATAGTATTGTGTAGAGAGGCTTTTATAGCTGCCACAATAACTGTTGAGATTTGAGCATGTGGAAACTTCTAGGGCTGAAAAATTAAGCCAGCAAAGAGGTGCAGAAAAACGGTCTCTACAGCAAGTTTTCATTCAAAAAGTGTATACACAGCTAATCTGACTTTATTGGATTAAGTCATGAAGTGACGTGACGTTACAGGTATAGCTCCTTTAAGTTTTTCACCAGCATCCTATAATAAAAGCATAAAAATAGCATCGAAATTAATTATTGAAGAAGAACTTTAATTAATAGCTGGTAATGCCCCAGCTCCACCCTCTTACCCTCTCATAGTCAAGTCCAAAAATGCTACAAATTGTCGCACTATGTCCATCTTCTTGTATGGTCTGGGTAAAAAATGACCTTCCCATTAACTGACAGATTCTGAATTACCACTTACCACTTTTTGTTCACATTTACCTGTCTTTAAACTTTTCATGATCCAGCTTTCTCCAGATGACATTTTCCCCAATTGCACCCATGCAGTTTAACATTTAGTAATAGGTTTTTTTCAGTGGTGTGCTGGTGTGTGAGACACTTTCAAGACAGGGCAGACAACGTCAGCTGCTAGATTTAACACTGAAATAGATAAATTAAGAATCAGAGATGTTCAGGGACGTCGCAACACGTACTGCTTGCATCCTGGGTGACAGAGAGAGATATATGGTACGTGTGGGATGTGTGCGTGAAGTGCACTGAAACGCCACTGACATCAAAACTCTCACATAGTAAGTGCACGAGTAGTGTATGTGTATTACCCTGGGAGATGTAATGAAGTGTCATTTAATATCACAGCCAAGCCAAACCTTGACCTCCTAGCAGAGGATTAATTTCTTTCCGGGGTCAACCAAACCTGTCATGTGGATTTAAGGAGTTTAATTGCACAGATTAGTGCGTGTTAATTTTGCCAGATTATCGTGTTTTGTTAATCCCAAAAGTGAGGATGGATCCTTTGGGTCTTTTGGGGGATTTTGAGAGTAAATAACTGTTTAACTCTTATAAGCTGACAGACATTTTGTGACATATTCTGCACATATCCAGCATATTCAGCCATAGCAGAAAATCAAGAGCAAGAATAATTTACGCATTTTTAAGCTTTCTTTTTTCTTGCCTGAAAAAGGCAAAATTTACCAGGGAAATGAGCCATCTGTGAACTTCAACCATGGAGGCTTTATGTACAAATGCCATACATACCATAGAGGCTATGTAATAAATAACAGAAAACACAAGCATGGAATAGAATGAAAAGAAGTGTAAACTTGGAGTGAATGCAGGAAAGTGTGGTTTGAAAACTGAATACAGCTCTTTTGATAAAAGGTTATTTTATTTCTTTTAAGTTTTTTTTATTGATGCATGCTGATGCAGAAAATCCCAGCATGAGGAATGGAACAGTCTTTGGTTATTTTGTGAATACATCTAATGTTATGCGTATCCACATTTCAGTATGTGAAAGAAAACAGGCATCTATCTTACATACAGGTCATTTTGAAAAATGAATTAAAAGCTAATGTCATTATTGCTCAAACAGGAATTAATCTATTTGTTCTACTACCTTACCTTCATCTAGTAGGCCTAATGAATGAGTCAGTGAACACTATAGTATAATTAAACCTATTTTTATTCTAAATGACACACCGAAATTGACGCATTGAGGTAATAAAAGACTCCAGTAGGAAGAAGGTGGGTGTTTATTTCTTTTATGTTTGCCTTATGCAATAATAACACACATGTACTAAACTTCTGATTCTTTAATAGTAAAAGGTGGATCATAAATACACTAAACACATAAATTTATATGGCATTTTATAGTGAAATAGGAACAATTTTTAATAGCTTGATCCTAGTGACTAAAAGAAAAACATTTTGAGTGTACATGATATTTTTTATAATAACTCGGACAATTATTTTATTAGAAAGTCAAATATCTGCTTGCAACACTATTTATGTATCTTTAGAGGTGCAAGATTGGATATTTGTGCATAAAAATGTGAACTTTATTTGAAAAATGTTCATATTTAGGCATCCTTACAAAAACATGTTGCATGATTTTCTAACTCCATAAACCTGGAGCCATTCCTAGTGGGTGGCCATTAGGATTTAATAATCACTGTAAGCTTGTCCAATCAGTTTGAGTCCCCCCTTCTCCTCCTCTAGTATCTCTCCTTCTGTCTCCTGTGTGCTGCTCTTTGACTCTGGGACACTGAGTCAGAATTTGATAACACCATCACATATCATTATACACAAACACACACAGACACACACACATAATGAGGGAGAGAGAGAGCGATAGTGTTCTCATTAAGGTACGACAACTGAGGACGGGGGCAGCATCTTTTTTTCATGGCTGTACCAGAAGGCAGCGCACCTAACACAGGGCAGCTCGGCATCACATCCTCACCACCAACGGTGCACCTGAGGCCCATTCAAAGCCACTGGATGCCCCTCACTGACCACCCCAGATAAACAGACCAACTTATGTTACAATGTTCATAAATGTGCAGCAATATTTGTACTGAACCTGCAAAAAAAGTTTTTTTTCTGTTGCCTCGCATTAGAAAAAGTTTCACTCTTATTCGCATTCTATCCTTGGCTGAATTGTAAATTCTGAGTTACTCTAAGAAAAGCCTCTGAATCTCCTTTCTCTGGCACTAATTCTGCATCTCTTATCGTCAGAGCGAAAATTGGGTTAAAATCATAAAGTGAAACTGTGGAACTCAACTCTGCTTACGAATATAAATTCATTTAACTGTTGTAAGAACTTCATTAAATTCATTATCAAGTACTGACTTTCTAAAATAACGCCAAAGTCCATATCCTCTCTGGACTTTTTTAGTAAGAGGGTGCCTGTTTACAAGGTATTTAATATTCAACTCAACCACATCACAGCATCTTATCCCAACCACAGTAAAAGAAGTATGCTTACACTGTTCAGCCAAACATATAATTGTTATGCACTTTGACAGTCCAGAAGCCTTTATCCAAAAACTTGTAAGACAGGGATATAATTCACATAAAGACATTTATATATGGCATGAATGGGTTTTGTTATATATTTTTTTTAAAACTGTCTGTCTGGGAGTATTAGTCTGATTATATGGAGTGGTTGTGTACCTGATCTGATCACAGCTATTTTATAACCAATCAAAGACATGTGCACACGTTTCTTTTTCAATGCAGTAATATGATTAATATTTCCTTGTTTGTAAGAAAACCCTGAATGGACCACTACTTGACACAGAAGCACGGTCACCATTTAGCCACCTGCCTCATAACCATGAAGTACTTTTTGCACTTGAACTGCAACTTCTGACTGTGTAAATAAAAGCAGAAACTATTGCAAGATATTGAACTGGTGGTATAACTACAATTATAAAACTATTTGCTCCTTTACATGTGGATTTTTTAACTTGTCTACCTTCCCAGTACGAAGTCTGATCTCTCTTATCTGCTACCAAACGTGATGCCACGTTGAGCAGATTGTAATTATCAAACTGCAAAATCCCCGAGATGCAGAGCCTTAGTAACGATGGTTAAGCCGAAGGAACCAGAACATCTGGCAAGGGAAAAACAGGTAGCGGTGCTGGCACAGATGTTGCTGGCTATCTGACACCCCAGCAGACAGATGGAGGGTCTGGGCTCAGTGTGTGAATCAGAAGGATGGAGATACTTTGGTCACATGTCAACAGATAAAGTCAGATGCTCAGTGTCAGGTGTGCAATTGTCTTTTTTTTTTTTGTTTAGATACTAATAGTGTGTGTTTTAGAGCTTTGCCAACTATTCATATTGGATAATTGACCATAAATCCACATGTCACGTTGCGTTCAACCCTTTGCGCACATTAATGCATGTTTCTCTGGTAGAAGAACGCCTGGTGGAGAGCTCATTATTCAAAGGTATTTCTTCACGATATGATTGCAGGGCTCACTGGATGATCAGGCATTTGCCTTCTCAGCTGTGTTTGATGTGCTGATGAGGGAGAGCAGTGCTTTTACCCCTACCTACAATCATGTGGTTGCAGACGTCGCAGAACGTGGGCTTCTTAAAGATGTGCTCCATGAAGCAGTGTCCCGCCGAGTCCAACTGCATCGGGTTGCGTGGCTGGGAGCGCGACGTGGGAGGAGGAGCGCAGGGAATAGCCGGAGGAACTGGAGGAATGGGGAGGTTGGTGCTGTGCGGCGGGGCCATCCCGATGTTGCAAAGATGGCCCGTGCTGCTGCTCACGTCAGAGAGGAGCTCCGTCTTGTTTTCGCTGCTATTCCGGAAGAAGTTGTCGGCGCTCTTGCTACGGATGCTCTTGGTCTTGAAGGACAGGGAGCGTTTGAGTCTTTGCAGCTGAAACGGGAGAGGATGAGTTCAAGACAAGTGGAGCAAAGATGAGAAAAAGACAGACTGCAGGAGAAAATGAGGAGACGGAGAAATTTTTGAGCGACTTTGTGCAGTAACCTTCCGGCAAATCTCATCCACTAATGCCCAATAACATGACTATTACTGTGGTCTCGACTTATCACCTTTCAGTAGAAAACTTTCCAGGTTCCCTACCTGGGAGGGTAATGTGATTTTCTGGTTAGGCCGGTGTATCACATTAACACCATTCCTCACACACTGTGCTGTCATTTCTGGCAGCAGCTCCTATCAATCTCATTATGCTTCTCCTTTACAGTAACGCTATTCGTAATGCTCCATGCTGACAAATCATTTAATTTAACCAGTGTGCGTACCCCTGAAACCCACTCAAATCTGGGCTTAGACACATAATAAAGAATTGCTAAGCCACTCTAATGCGATTTTATGGTTCTGCTTCCAGGCTAGTGTGTGGCTATAAATCCCCAATTGAAAAAATAGATTATCTTTTCTGATAGGTTGGAAAAGACTCTTAATGATTCTCTCACACAGCACCGACTTGTCTTTACATCCGCCTTTTGTAAACACCTCTGAGGATTTATTCGTCCTCTTTGGTGTTTACAAAGAGGACGCTCTTTTGCGCTTGTCATTGTTGTGAACATGCCTGCACAAATTGCTTAGAGTGCTTATCATTTAGGCTTTGTTATGGTGAAGATCAATCAGTCCAACAAGTCAATCTGGAAACAATCAATTTTAGACCTTTTCTCTGCCATTATCACCCACGCATGAACGCATACACACAGAAGCATGAACCTACAGAACAAATACATCCTCCTGCAACCTGTTACAGTTGTTTTCCTGCATGGTTTGTACACTCCCTGAAAAGAAAAACAGTAGTAAAAGTAGATGGAAAAACTTTGTCTACCGGTAAATTGTCAGATGTGTGATGATGTGTGATGATAAAGGGCACTGTCCTGGTTTTTTTTGCTATACTGTGGCTTTAATGAATGTAAAATAAAGCACAGTGAAGGCATGTGTGCATGCATCCAGGAGCTCATGCTGTATTTCGATGGCGCCAAATCTCTAAGAGTTCTGCTCTGTTAGCAGGGAGGGTTAATGGGGGCTGGGTGGAGCACTGCAACACAATCCGCCAAAGCCAGTTATCACATGGGATTATAACTCAAATGACTTTAAATACAATGCAGCTTAAACAAAGAGTGCCCTCTAAAAATATGGGTGAAGATGGACTTAACCTGGTTTGGCACTGACTTCGTTAAGTGGAGTAAAAGTTGTGGAGTGAACAACTTTTATTCACATGCAATCATGACTCTTCTGACGGACTGATATCAGCAGTATGCGCCACAGTTTGCACAAGAGTGGAGGCTCACCTTGCGCTTCTGATGTTCAGGCCTCACAGTATTCTTAAAGGAGGGATAAAAACACAAACACAGCTTTACTTAATGGTTGTAAACGTGTTCAGCCTTCTGAGGAACTTATTCTACTAATCATGACTGTAAGAAAAATTAAACACTTTCTTTAAATGCTTTTTTGCTCTATGACAAATCACCTATGATGCTGGAAGTGAGTCTGGTTGTTTGGCAGAAGCCTAGAAATTGCACAAAGTCAGCCAGGAGTCTCCTGAAATATCCAGCGAAACGTGCCAAAGTAAAAGTTCCCATGCTGAAATGTTTCAGCTGAAACTAAGAAAACTGAGCAACAACTTGATCATACAAAAACCACAACCTCGCTATCAGGAGGAGACAAGCATGAGATTCATCTGCCCAGCAAGGGAGTTGTGGTGGGGAAAAGCTGTCACAGCTACCCACTGCCATGATCACTAGTCCAATATTGTACTGCTAAATGTAGTAGTCTGGGGGTCAACATGTGACCCACATAGATGGTAAAACGCCAGAGGCAGCTGTGTGATCTATCACACAGCCTCGTTTCCAAGTAAAGTCCAAGCCATGTGCCTTTTATTTATTTATGAAAATGCACATATTATTAGGACCACATTGTTTCCCGTTTTTAACTCAGTTTTAATTTAAATAACCTTCCCTTGCTTGATGGATATATAAAAACTAGTACCCACATGAGCTAGACCTATGCAGGTTATTCTTTATTATCTCCTCTAAAGAAAAACACCACAGTATACTTCTCATATAAAACCACAGAGAGCATGTGAGCTGCTGTGTTGTGAGTTTAAACTGATCTCAGCGTTATCCTCTGTTTAATCTCGTTATCTTCGTGGTTTGGCTCCCAGTTGTAAGCTACATCTGGTATTATTTGTTATGGCATCCTAAATCTAATCAGATCAGGTTGCTTTAGAGTGTTTTATCAGTGTGTTATCAGTCAATTAAAGGAGGAAATGTGCGGTCTTCTTTTTGGGAGCTTATCCCGATTGAGTCCATTTAAATCTCATATTAACAGAAGTTTGTTTAGCCTGCTTAATTTCTTATTCAGAGTTGTACTGGCGTGCAGTGAAAAAAAAAACCTTATGGTAAAGAAGAAAACAACAACAACAGGACAGTCCTACCTTGCTTTCTTGCTGGCTGGCGTTCGCCGTCGGGGATTTGGGTGTCTCATTCTGGTCCCGTTCGTCCTCTTTGCCCCCACTTTCGTCCTGAATTGTGCTGGCCGGCGGAATCATCCTCTCTGTCTGTGGTCTGTAAAAAGATACTGCTCAACTGAGTTCGTTTCTCCCCCCCTAAGCGATTTACATCGTTTCTGTTCTTCTAATGGAATAAAATAGAAAAGATAAGTGATTTAGATCCGCGGCTGATATTGTGAAGAGGGAAGAAACGAGGAGGGAAACGTACTAAAAAGATTCGAGGGTGGAACAAACTGGTTTCCGAAGCAAAAGTTGCAAGTAATTCCAGATCGGGTTCAAAGTGCCCCGTGCGTCTGAAGGAGGCTTTCGTGTTTATCTTGGCGTTGTGCGTAACTGCCAAGACATCTCCAGGTCCACGCTGTGCGCCGTGCGCCTCGCGTTGTCAATACTTTGAGGGCGGAGAGCTGTAAGCGATCAAGGGAGGGAAGGGCTGAGAAGGATGAGGAAGGAGGAGAAACGCGACACAACGACTCTGTCTTGCCTTAATTCACATGCAAGATGCACTCAAAGGGGAAAAGCTCAATCTCAAATGGATCATTGCTCTTCTTTTAAAAAAAGTCAAGGACGCACGCTGTTCGCACCAGTGCTTAGCTTCTTTCCAGAGGAAATGTTATGTGTAGTACACTTGTTCAGATGAATTCCAAGAAATTGTTCTTCAAATGGGTCCAGCTGCTTTATTTATTCATTCAGCAGAGAATGACTGAGAGATTTTTTCAAAAATGCTTTAGACAGTAAAACGTCAGTAGCTTCAGTCAAGTAAGGCTTGAACACCAACTAAATACTGCCTGAGATATTTTTTTCCCACAACAAAGGAGAAAAAAATGCATGATTAAAAACAAAGATGCAGTTTCTTTTTAGAGCTATCAGACTGTCATTTAGGTCAGAAAAACGTCTTTCACCTTATGAACTTTGGTCATGCTCAAACACATTTGTGCGTGTGTCTTTACTTGTTTAGCTATTATAGTGAGGACCAGGTTGAGTTTCTAGACCATTAGAGTGAGGACTTGTTGAAAAATAAAGACTTTTTCACACTCCCTTCAAAGGCCTGTTTGAGGGTTGAGGGGTTTTTGGGGCCCAGGTTAGAATTAGGTTTATGCTAAGGCTTGTAGTTGCATGGTTGAGATAATGGGCTAGATATTGCATTATGTCACCAAATATCCTCACAAAGATAGACAGCCAAATATAAACACGTGTGTACTGAAAAATAGATAGAAGCTTTGTTTTCACCAACAAAATACTAAATTATTAAGGGGATGATGCAACAGCCCTTGCTGACTTTAGATGAAACAATTGATAACCCGTTTGTCTATCAGCTTTAAAACGTCATCTCATTAATAAAACCACCTACAAAACCAAAGGGTAAATAAAAAAAATCCATTGTTCTAGGGAAGAAATAGTGTATTTCACCACATTCAGTCATTGTGTGAACAAAGACAAATAATACTAGTTTGTGAGCTTCAGAAATACTGCTAGGCATCTTATGGTACCCTCATGTAACAAGCAACAACAGGAATGAGGATACCCCATTTCCCAAATGTCAAACCAGTATTAAGTAAGTAAATATCCTTTGAGGCCCATCTGTTGCGAATGACTCTCAGAAAGAATACCTCCACACCGACATTCACACAGTTCTGTATATGTACACATTGATAAGCTACTAATAAGGAAATTGGCAGCGTTATTACTCTTTAGGTTTTGCAGTGAAATATAAAGCATTTTACTCGCCTTAGATGGGATAGATGTGATACTCACTGTAGTGATACATCATGATGCCTCCCTCCGGGCTCCCTTGTGATGTCCTTGAAGTTATGTTGCAGGATGAAGGAGGCAGGTGCCAGACTGCAGCCTCCTCACTCTGACAGGAATGCAAACACCAACACAGACCCAAGGAGTGAGACTACATATTGATTTTTGTAATCCAGATCAGAATGGATTCAATCCCAGAAAAGTCAGTCACATTCCTAAAAGGTTACTCTAAAGGGTTGGATTACCTCCTGACGTCAAAGTTAATTACGTTTGTAATATCGCCCATTGTTTGTCAAATTATTATCACCAAACTGTGGGTGTATTATTTTAACATGCCACCGTGAAATAAATTCTACATTTTCTACTTTCCACATCTTATTTTTCTAGTATTTTTCTGTGTTAGCCCACAGAAGGTCAGCAGATTTCACCTATTTTCAGAAAGAGCAATCGGTCTTAATAAAGCATGTGACATTTGTCAAAGGGTATACTTCTGTATTTTATCAGTATCACTGTAGTAAAGGTGGTGTAAAAATGAAATCGTCTCATTTGACACCACAAATGAGCTGATGTCTTGCGCTTTCACACGATAACCCACCACCTGGAGAGAACACAAGACAATCCCCCGGGTTAGTCAATCCGAGCATGAGTCAATGATACATTCAGTCCATGTGGTGTATGTGTGTGGTTATTGTGACTCATGTCAACAAAAAGAACCAAATGCTTGACCGATTGTGCCAGGAAGCATGCGTAGAGAGCCAAGTGTGAAAGCGAGACAGGGAAAGAACATTGTAATTTCCTCTCTCAGCTGATGGTCTGTCAAGAGTGCAAGGAGGGCGTGAAAAAAATGAGAGAAATACTGAGCGATGAAGAGGTATAGGCTGGAGGAATAGGGGTTAATTAGTCCAAATGAAATGTTTAATTAAGGAAATGCAAAGATCTGAGTTGTGCAGTTTCAGGTCCACAGTTGCTCTCTGGTTTTTAAGTATTTGTCTTTTTTTTGTTATTAATGCATCATTCCTGTGTATGGGAACCATGAACCACATTCTTGCCACATTCTTGCATCACATTTGCCAAATATGTGAAAGATCCCTTGGGAGGGTTGTATCGGGAAGAGCTTCTGGTGTAAGAATATGCAAAATCTGATATACGGATCCATGTGTTGACCTCTTGCGAATAAGGGATCAGCCAAAAGAGCAATAGCACAGGTCAGCCCATCAATGAGCCACCTCTTTCAACTGTTATAACCACAGAGTACATTTTTTATTAATTTCTCAAATGTCTATTTATTTTCTCAGGAAAAATTTAATATTTCAAAGACTTGGCCTGAAAAATGTGTCTGACTGTAACTAAATCCACAGTAATATGATTTTCTTTCTTCACAAAGGAAAAAGAGCGCACAAAAAATTTATATATTTTCCTATATTTTAAACATGTGTTCTTTTTTCACAGTAATGTGTGAGCTGATGTTGAGGATCAAAATAAAAATATATTGCACACATCAGAACCAAAAGTTCAGGAATAGGAATAGGCTGTAAACACCTTATATCCACCAAATATCCTGAAAACATTACATTTGTGGCACAAAAGTACTGACACTAGTGGTAGTGGTAAGAAGGCAGTCTGATTCATGTTAAATCATAAAGATCTTCATGAATGTCTTTCTATAACAAAATGAATGAGTAACACTGCTGACTTGTTGTTTATTTATGATGTATCTTTATAAACAAATCACAAAATATGACATCAAAAGCTCACTTTACTCTCTAAAAAGTTCATATTGTGATCCACTGGTGCAAATGGTTCCGCTCATTGTGTTTTGAGAACCATGAAGTTATGAAATCCCCTCTCAGACTTTGACACACTTGCATGTGCCAAACTCCACATTTTGCCTCTTTCTGTTGGGTTCGCAGCTCCTCTGGGAGACTCAACATGTCACCAAGCTATTCTTGGAGTGTAGTCTCCTGCTCACACACATGGTGTTCACATCAGTTTCTGTGCCAAGAAGACATGATCAATGTTGTCACATTCAGGGATGAATTGAAGGGCTGATAGACTGAGTGACTGTTTGGATCATTAGCTATCATAACTAATTATAGATCTGTTTTGTAATTATTATTCTTTTTAAGATTAATTCCTACTGTGACTTTCTAACAGCACAGTGGAAAATTGATAAGAAAATGACTTCCTGGATAAATGATTACTATCATCACATTTAAGCTTCTTCACAGTAAATTATTCTTAATTTAACACTGCAGCAGTTCTAATATTCTAATATTGATAGAGATTATAATCCACTACAAAGCATTTCTGCTGAATTGAATATTTTCCGATCAAACAAGCAAATTCAAAGCCCACAAATAATGTAATTCTAGCTGGATTCACTGGACATGAACAGCAGAGTAATAAAGAACCAACGTATTTGATGAAAATATGAATTTAAGTCTTCAAAAAGTCAAATGAACCAGCCTGACATTATACAACAGCCATACAGCTACACCTATACATGCAGACGCACACATATGTCCCAGCATGTGTTACAGTAATGGGCAAATGGATTCCCCAAGAACCCAGTCTAATTAGCCTATCTTATTATGAGCTACCCCAAGACTGGTCTCTGCAGAGTACAATAAAGTAATGAGAGCTAGGAGTAAATTTGTGTGTGTGTGAGTGTGTGTGAATTTGTAAGAGAGAGCTTTCACTTTAAAGAGATAGAACTTTCAAAATGAACAGGTATATTCATTTTTATCTTTCCTCACAGTATCTACTTTGATTCAACACAGGGACCTTTGTCACATGATAAACTTCACTTTCCAATAGTGTTTTCTGTTGTGAGCTACACTGTCATCTGCACAAAATATACATGAATATCTCATATTTCATTTCATACATTAGCAGGACTGAAATCAGTAAAAAAAAAATCATTACAAGTTTTACAAACAGCTTCTGTTTACATTGTTATTTTAAAAAAATCTCCCGTGTTTCTCACCTCTAACAAAGTTATGAAAATAACTTAAGTTTAAAACGAGGTTACTAATTATCTCTTTTTAGAGATAAAAAATACAGCATCTATAGCTTTATGGCGAATCCTATGTTGGAGTCCCTCTTAGAAAAGTGTAATCAATTCTTCCACCAAACCCTCAGGAGAAATTAAGACCCAATGTGCCTGTGGCGTGTGCATATGTCCTTTCAAGCGTGCATACATTTATGTTTTGCGAACACCACAGTTGGATGTTAATGGCAGGTTTCTAAAACAACAACTTTGCCTCATGTGTCTCTGCTGATTCATGAGTCTTCAACACCTCACAGGATCTCACACTCGAGAGGTGTAAAACTCAGCTGATTGAGATATTGAACATTTTGTTCGTTTTACCGAATGCTGAATTAAGTAGGAGTGCTGCTGTTCAAACTGAAACACTGTTCTTACATCGTTGTATTTGATCCAGTGACGCACTTCCTGACCATGTAGCTGGTCTCCAGCTGGTCACTTCTTAGCCTACTGTGTGTAATGAGACAACAGAGGCCAAAAGCAACACAGAACAGCTGATCCCCTGTTTCATTAAGAGTGTCACATCTCTGTAAAAGCACAAACAACTGTTCATCGTTACAGTGTATTTGAAAAATAATCTTTTCCTCAGGTCTGCCTTCCAGGGATTTTAACTTATCAAGACTGAATTATCTAGATAACCTTCCTAAGTTAAATCTAGAATCAACTTTATTTTTTTCAGTAACTTAAAGAGGTTACAGTCATGATTTTTTTTTTTTAGGTTTTGCATATCTGGATATGGTGAATGCATCTATGTTGAAGCACTCACAAGTGAGCATCAAATTTGTGTTAATTTCAGCTGTCATGTACTTGTATATAATTCAAAGGCAGAAAAGAGACAAAGCTAACCCTCAAGCAACCAGTTGGCTAGCCGTGTTATGGAGAGATTAACAGCACACTTGGAATCCTTCTTTAATGAATCAGGTTGCGTGGCTGAAGCGATCCCAGAGTATAGATAAAACATCCCACGTTATGCCAAGTGTGCGCTCTACAAGAAAATTGATAAAGTATGCAACCAGTGATCCAATTTTAGTCAAATGGATGGTTTATGGTCCAGTAGTCTTTATCTGTAGTTGTCCAGATGTTCCATTCTGTCACTGTTGTGAAGCCAGAAAATGTGTTTGAGGGATATCACCAATATACAAGTCACAGACACATTTATCGACCCATAGATAACGAACAATAATTATCTCAGAGCTTCCTTTTCCTGTAAGTGTTTGTCTAGCTTCGGGGATTTTTGTGGAATTTGTATTAAAAAGATTATTACTGTGTTTTTTTTCTCATTTCTCATATATTTTACCAACAACAAAATCCACAAAACAACCCACTGACCACAATACCAATGATTTCTCAAACCACTCCCATTTTCAATATTGTACAATTAAGCTAATGGCTTCCTCTAGTCCCTCTACTTTCCGAGCCCTTGATTCATTGATCAGACCAATTCATCTTTAAAAGTTAATTAAACTACACTTTTGTGAAGTTTTGTGGCTGCATCTTAGCTTTTGTTAAATAAATAATGGTATAATGTAATATGTCATGTGTTGTTGTCCTTATGAGGGTTATTATGTCCTAATAGCTGGGATGGGCTCCAACCCAACCACTAACCTGAGTTGAATAAGTGGAAGAAAGTGGTTGCAAATGGACGGATTGATGTCCTGATATGAAAACTTTAAAATTGAGGTTTTACTTCACAGTTTTTAAAAT
Source organism: Hemichromis elongatus (assembly GCA_015108515.1). Classification (NCBI taxonomy): domain Eukaryota; kingdom Metazoa; phylum Chordata; class Actinopteri; order Cichliformes; family Cichlidae; genus Hemichromis; species Hemichromis elongatus. The sequence goes on from VUQR01011916.1 coordinate 28,190, forward strand.
GAATTATACATCAAGGAAATATTTCACACATAATGAGAACTGAAAACATTTACCACTGCTCATTTCAAATAATATTAACTTAGAGCACAAGGACAAGGACAAAATTTTATAGTTTTACCATCAACACTGCCTTCATATGTCTGTCAGTACTGCTTTAGGATTATTAGTGTAGGTTTTGAGATCTGAAGTCCATTTCTTTTCCCACAGGAGGCACATTTTTTTAAATGGCTAAAAACATAATATAATTTCTAAAATACCAACCTGAATGAAAGCAAAGAGTTAGGAAGTATGTTCAACCTGAAATCTGCAAAGATTTGGAGTGCTACCATTTATATATTTGTGGAAGTAGATGGAGTAAAAATAGTCAAACTTTTAATTTGATCATTGTAATAATTAGAAATTCCACAAAAATTTTGAAAGACAGAGAATCATATACAGAAATTTCACACTTTG
>VUQR01011917.1:6737-19035 GCA_015108515.1 Hemichromis elongatus
AAGAATCCAAATCTTCTTCTTTAAAGTCACATCTGAGGCTCAACGTTAAAAGAAATCGCAAACACGCTGTTGTTAAAGTCTTTGTAAGAGCTCAAAAGGCCCAACTTTCTGATTTTGTAACATTAAAGAAAATAAAGAGCTTAAAAAACAATTGCTAGTCGATCAACAGTTCATTAATTGGACTTTGTTTGCCTTGTAAAAAGCCAAAGATTAATGAACTCCAACTAGAGGGGGGGAAATCTCTTCTTTTCTTTTTTTTCTTTTACAATGTCATAAAAAGAACTGGCTGTAATCACTACAAACAACAGAAGAAAATGAAATGCCACTTTTCCTCACAGGGTTTTCTATAATAAAGTGTCTTGGAGTAAGAACAAAGGAGGTTTCGTTAATTCAGAGCAAAACTTGCATCAGGTAAATAAAGGAAACAGGTACCAGAGGGGGAAATCAATGTTACAGCTTTGGAAAAAAGAGTTCTACCTTTCTGTTTCCCTTCTCTCCCTCCACTCCCTTTCCTCTCTTCCTGCATCCCCTTTTTTCCTTGATTTCCTCCCCCTGAAGCCCCTCGCTACTTCTCCGAGTCTAATCCGCCGCTCGACATGCTCCCTCTTTGTTCCGCGACCCTGACAAGTTGTCTCGTTCCCTGCGCTCCAAGGACAGCCTCGGTGTACTCGGGATAATGGAATGAAATGCAGGAGTGATAACCCCCCGAGAATGCTGGGAGAAAACACAGGAGTGTGTCAACCAGGGTGATAACACTCTATTCTCCTGCGTGTCTGTCGGAGGAGCGGGGATTATGGGTTTACAGGCAGGCTCTGCCGATATGCGGCCCCTTTCTGCAGGCAGGGATGTTTACACTGGAAGGTATCATGGGTGTCACGGGGCACCAAAGAAATAGTCTTACATCTGTCTTACACAAAGGTCTTCATTAGTTTTTAGCTTTGCTTCACATTGTGCAATCATATCCTAGTGGACAGGTTATTTAAAGTCAACCTATCAAAGTTTCCTCCCAGGACATTCCTAGAGAAATTACCTAAAGGAGTTTGTTTTGTCCTCTTGCAGAGCTGCGTCACAACCAAAGCACAAATCGTGCTCCAGTGATGTTGGTTCATGACATTTAAAATGTCTGTTGTTTTCTTATTGTCAACAAATCCCATGAAAAGACTAACAATAAATTGATCCAGCTAATTAAGAGTAGCCGGAGAGAGCCTAATCTTCCATACCGTAGAGCTCAGTTATTATCCTATTAAAAATAAACTCTTAAAACCCCAACCATAAGTCGCATCATTGCACTGGATGACATGTTCCTTTATTATAAGGAACAAGGGCACTGTAATTTCAGTTTACTTAGTTCGCGCAACATCCTGCTGCTTTCAGTACTTATGCTCCAGAGCCTGTGTCAATCCACAGCTGAAAATAGTCCTCAATTGCAGTGGGAAAGGAAAAATAATAGAAAGTTGACCATAAAAACAGTGAAACTTAACCTTTCTGTGAGACATTTCTTTTCCATTACGAATAAATTCTGGGGGAAATAATTATAATACATCCACCAATCCTAAAATTCTTGCTTATGTTATTGATTGTGGTTATGTGTAGGTTAACCACATAAATGACTTGAAATTGATGCATATACAGTTAATTAAAGAGAGCACATGTAGCAAGACCAAACTCAAGCCATCCACATGATAGCCTGACATGCTGTATACGCACCTACCATCATAATGTCTCGGTAGGACAGGCAAAATTAATTCAGAGATACAGTGATCTACCGCAAAGTGGACATTTAAGTTTTGGGTTTTTTTATAGGATCAATCCAGTTTAAAAAAACAGCTGGAAACATGGAATTGGAAGAAATGTAATTACCAACATCTGACAGATTTTCACTGGTCTTTTGAGCGGAAGCATGATTTTATAATTCAACCAAGTGCCTGCCTGGTAGATCAGCAGTCTAGTGAAAACCTCCAGCTTCCAGTTGTGATTTCAGACTTAACAGCATACTCAGATCCATCCATTGCAAACACTTTTGCTAGCCTCTGGGCTCTTCGTCTGTCTCTGACAATTGCCCTTATGATTAGCCAGCAGTTTTACATATTCATTCTTAAAGCTCTGATTCCAACTATTATTAAGTACATTTCATTTGTTTTAGTGTTTTTAAATCCCAGTCGCCTGCCTAAGGAATAGTCTTCTCTGACACGTATTGGCCATTATTGACCATGAAATAGGATTCAGAAGATTCACGGGTGTCCAGGTTTGGAGTTGGGATTTTTTGCCGCAGCGAGACAGTGACATGAGGAATCAATAAAAACTGATTGGTAAGCCTGGATTGCGGCTACAAAACAATTACCAGAGTTTCAGGTTCTTGGTAAAGTTCAAGAGATGAAACTTAGCCATTTCAAGCAAATGCTCTGTCTTGTGCTATTACACTGCAGTCCACCTACTCTTGACCCCAATCTCCCATATATCCACGCAGGCAGGGGAGCTGGACACATTCACCCTCCTCAGTCTAACCTGCCACATAACACTTTGACTTAACCTCAGCGTATCTGACAATCGAACATTCTTTAATCTGACCTTGACCACGAAGAATAGGGGGGGGGAAATGGAGGCGGGGGGCTTCATAAGAAAAGCCCTCACCCTAAAAATAGAAAAGGTGGCAATTAAATGCCAATCTAATCATCCCTCTGGTAAACGAGCCCTGAAGATTCCGCCCTCATATCCCCAAGGCTTCTTTTTTTTTCACACTACTTCCTCATCATCGCTGGCTATCGGCTTAATTACGCCCCCACCATCCCCAGATAAGAGAGTGATAGCCTTATCACTACGGCTCATTTCCAAATCCATGAAATTAATAAAGTCTACCTCCCAACTCACTTCTGGGGCCAAACTTATAACTGCCGTCAAATAAAAGAACTCGGTGTAGTTGCACGTTGCCTATTCATGCAGCTGGCAAAGAGGAGCTGTAGGAAATCATCCTTTTTGGAGATTAAAGACAACAAGAGAACAAGAGAACAGCACTTTTGTGTTTTAGGCAAACGATATCTGGGCTGCAGTTTTTCACCCTGACGAGGGTTATGACTGTGTGTTAGTTTTATGATTCCTGTGGCTTCATTTGTCGTTTGCACAGGGGCTGGGTTGTCCATTTGGTTTAGTTAAGTGCTTAATTTTCTTTAATCTCCACCTTGGGAAAACAGCGAAATAGCATACTTTTGTAGGAGCAGACTTTTGCAAACATTACTTGTGTGTGAAATATTAATTAGCAGGAACACGTTTGAATACAAGAAAGCCTTTGAAAGACCCAGCTTGTTATAGCTGATAGTTTCTTTATCTGTAGACCATCAATAAACCGCTAATCAAATAAAATGGAGCTTGAGCTGCTTTCCAGCCTGATCCACCTCGAATCCATGAATTCTCCAACTCCGCGTTTTGGCTGCTGTAATCAGTGGGGAGACAGCTGGCTTCACCACGCTGTTCCACCTGCCCGCTCCCCTGAGTAAAGGGCTGTGCTTCACCGACCAAATCCACTCCAAGTCTCTCTCGCAGGCACACTCCAGCATGACTGGCGGGGGTCTCACACATCGATTTCAGGGAGAAGGGAAGGTTGGGCGGACCCGTCACCATGCTGACGCTGGCAGTGGAATGAGACGGGCTCCCACTAGGTTTGGGCCTGTCATTTATTTCTAAACGGCGGCAGATGGTGGGTTTGGCGCATGCACCATCCTCTCAATCTCCCAAGGTGCACTTCTGTGATGGATGTGGCGAATGGGAGCGCTGCAGAGAAGGCTGAGGCACATCTGTGCAGGCCGATAACAGGGGGCAAAGAATGTCTGGGCTTTCTAGCCATCACCTGGCTTTCACATACTCATTCCCACACAGACCTCTTGAGGACTTACATCTTTCCGAGTTTATTTGCTTCTCACTTTCATAGCTTTGCTTTTTAAAGCCCATATCAGCAGGTCACCTCTCTGTTTACTTTGCCGATAGACTTTCAGGTCTGACAGTGTTACCCAACTGCAAAAATTTAAATCCACACCAGGGGCTGCCCTTGGCCAAAGTGTCTATAACCAGAAATTCAGGGACATTTACATTTATGTTATAAATTACATTTCCTGTGGATGGATATATCAATTTCAGGTGGGACATTCAGCTTCAATCAGCTTGAATTTTGGGTCTGAGGAAATTATAGGTAGCATTATAAACACAGTACTAGATTACAGTGAAGCAAGCTATTAAAAGATTAATTTAAGACTAATTTTAAAAGCATCCACAAGAAGCCAGCTGCACTTTAATCTCACTAGCATTTAAGGAGACATCTGACGTGGCCATGCTAAGTGGTTAATGTAATTCTACTTATATGTTTAAGGGCAACGAATGATAGGTAACTGTTTAATAAGATTTAGCTTCTTGGGATAGGCCCTACACTTTGGATTTCTAACAAGGAGGGAGCAGCTATGTAAGCAGTAAAGTTTCCTTTTGACTGAAGTGTTAATTTATTTTAAGTTGTCTTTATAAAAAAATAAAATTTAAAAAAAGCATTAATTTTTATATTTGGGGGTATTTGATCAGAATGTGACCAGAATTATATTAGTCTTTGTCATCTTGACATCTTGATAGTTACGTCTTAGTAACAAAGTAAAAGTTATACTGTCGTATTCCCTTACATACTTACATTAGTTCAAATAACCTTATTTATTAACCTACCACTTGGGTTTACTTATTTGATAAAAATTTAAGACAAAGAAAACCTAAAAATCTTCAACTTAAACCACTTTTTTTTCCTGGAAATATTAATCAAACAATTTATCAATATTTGTAACAACAGATGATTCATTTTCTTTTTATCCATAACAGTACCTGACTAACATATATATCTTTTTCTCATTTTCCACTTAAAGATCCACAGAATCTGGCCCTTATGGAAGCAGTTAACACACACACATCCTCTGCCCACACACAGCGTGTGACACAGAAGATTCAAAGACACATTAAAGTGAGCAATCACCGCCAAACAACACCCTTGCAAAGGTCACGTCAGCGTCATCATCCTAATCACCGAAAGCCATCACTTTCCATGATTTAGGGTTGCAGTAAAAGCATCATAACCCACCCAGCCACATCCCTGCCCATAAACGTATCCATGGCAACAGAGACATTGCGCTGCCCTCAACCGATGCATCTTTGGGATTCTCTGCGCGTCGCTGCAGGGTGACAAGTCAGGCGTAAAGAGTCGATTTAGCTGCGGCATTGGGGAGGCTCGCACATTAGCAGAAAGGAAATAGGAGCCAGCAAATACTTAGTGGGTGATTGGCTCCGCAATAACAGAACACCCGCTTTGGCAGCTCGTCAAGCGGTGCTATACGGATGCCATTACAAACAGGGGGCCATTAGCAGGCACCAAGGCTTTGTGAGGCGTGTCGTCGCTTTATGCATTTAACCCCCTTTGGTGTTTTAAAACAAACCTTACAGATAGCCAGACATAGATAGATAGATAGATAGATTTATAAAACATGCACCACTTAAATAAAATTTCATGTAACAAGGTAAAACATCTGGTGCACATCTCTCTAAAGGCCTAGTTACAACAGGCCGGTTTGCAAAATAAAGCAATTTGGGTCAAAACATGGCACACTGTGTAGACACAGCACCTCAGAGGATCAGACCCAGAACTAGGTGCTGAGTTAGGAACAAAACCCTCCTGTTTGCTTTTAATAAAAGCTTATTTTCACACTGCTCTTTCACACAGAGGTGCAAAAAAGTCTACCCATATGCAGGGTTTAATATCACCTAATAGCACGTTTTGTACAGATTTTCTTGCCACAAGATTTTTAAAGAGATGCACACCCATCGTAAAAGCTTCTCTTTGCTGACGGCAGTGCTAGAGACTGGAGCGGCATAATAATGACTTCCTCACTGTAGGAAAATGCGCTTTGTGATTTTTTTTTTTTTTTATGCCTCGTGCAGTGTTTAGGAACAGTACATGCTGTATGTAAGAAGTTAGATCTGCACACTATTTATAGGCATTTAAAAGATAACTGAAGCAAAACGGCAGCGTTAACATATTTTTTTTTAGGTGCACTGGCGTTTCCTCTTTATTTCTCTTTGTATCGTGTGGTGAAAGACCGGTCAGATACCACCCAGATGTTAATATATTAGAACTCTACACTGGCGCTAGGATAAAAAAAAAAAAAAGCACACTTACACCCCAAAGTCATGCTACCAGTCGTACATTTTTACGAATCTGACACAGAAGTCTGTTAAGACCATGATTTGGACCAACATTTTGATGGTTTTCATGGTTTCATCTTCTCAGTGTTTTTATTCTGTCATATTTAACTGGATTGTTCTTGATAACTGAAGCAATTAGCAGCTGCTATTTACAGAATAAGAGAGAAGGAATTAAGTAATTAGCTGATGAAAAATCTGCTGAGGTGAAAGCATGTACTGGATATGCCTGACACATTGTGTGATTGTGTCCACAGTAAACAGAAGCTGTGACAGAATACTACTGAATTGAGAGAAGCATTTCTTTTATGCTCTCTTTGGTTTATGCTATCCTGCATGGTCAAAGTGAAGGCAAAAGCAGTTTTTTCAACTAGTTTGTGTCTGCATGCACACTGCATTTGTCATGCTGCACAAACGGCTTGTTGAAACAAAAGTCTCCTGGTGGGTTTCCTCTTTTAAAAAACACCATATGTGTGGGCAGCTCATGAGAAAATAAGCCTCACAGAGATGTGAAAAGCCCCCAAAGCCTCCTTCCACAGCGGATTTACACTCACACTCTAATCCACTGATATTACAGAAGATCCATTAGGGCACCATATAAAACAAGGGCATATTCTCCATATTAAAGGACTTACTATTTAGACCAGCAGCAACACAAAACATGATTTGGGCATCCCAATTTTTTCGTTAATCTATCTACAGACATACAAGTAAAAGTCTTGCTTTTATTATCGAGACAGACTTTACTGCGCTTCACCAGCTTGGGTTTGTTGGAGGGGACCATAATCAGAGGAGATGAAGACATGAATGCATAGATGAAGACATCTGGTAATTAGTGACAAGTAGCACATAAATAAAACACTACAGTTTAATTCACCAGTACTAGATTGTTGCAGAGATAATCGCAACTGAGGTTAATTGTCAGGTATCAAAAGTGAAACAGAAAGCACCAACATCACAATTGTGGTTGAGAGGTCCAGTTCAGTAGTGACTCAGTGTAGCTGGCAGCTGTCAGTCAAACACATCTCTGCCCCTGATAATGCATGACTTCTTGTCTTACTGAAATTTAAACCGATAAGTGGTAGAACCTGTTATAAAAAGGAGAAATTAGCTGTAGACCAGGGTGTGTTTGAGCCTGGTCTATATTTACAGATTTAATGAAACTGAATCTCTTTACTTTTGGATTGTGTATAAATCTCATTGTCAGATTGTCAATGCCAAAGCTCAAACCTGTATGTTAATATATAATATATAAATCAAGAGATCAGGCTGTGCTATTGTTAAGATTTAACATTAAAAAAAAAGTATTTAGTGGAACCTCAGTTTGGCATTTGTACCTGAAACAGTCCCTGTTTAGTCCTCCATTAATCCTGTGTGACAAAAGCTTTAGCAAAGCAAAGGTTGGCACAACAAAACCTGTTTTGGGGTTACTCAAGGTGACTACAATTGCCTTCATGAGTAGAGTCCTGCAATTTAAGGCACAGCCTTCACAAAATAGTATGTCTTATGTAAAATTAGTTGCCTGTCCAGGCCACTGTGCCTCCTCTACCACCCACGAGATGGTGCAGTAACACCCCAGGAGGGTTTTTTAATTTTTTATTTTTTTTTTACACATATAAGTATTTTACTTTCACAGTCCCGCAGGCACCCTCACTGACTGGCATCTCATTAGGAGAGCAGAGCGCCATGCTTGCGTGTTCGCCACCAGACAGGCCACGCCACAGGCTGCATGCTAATTGCGGAGGCGTAGCCAGCATGAGACGACCTTGTGTGGCATAAGAGGAAGGAGGCAGGGAAAGCAGTTTTGTTTAGCGTCTGGTGGGCAGGGGGCTCTCCTCCACAAACCACTCTCGTCCTGACCTTGGACGGTAAAGTCAGCCAAGTCTGGCCACTAGCTAGAGTAAGATCATAAAGTGGAAGTCTCATTAAAAAAATATGAAGTGGTGTAGTGGTGTAATGTACGCTGGTAAGCACTTTACATCACATACTGCGTTATAAAGCAGCTTGTAATGAGCAAAGCATCTTTGTGAGTGACACTGTTCTGACATTAATTTGCTGCTTATCATAGCTTTACTATAGTTTCAAAGCACTGACTTCTATCCTTGTGCGACAACTTATTAGGTTTAAGGCTTCAAGTAAAAGTCATACTCAAAATGTATTCTGACAGTAATTTAGCACATCTTGGCAGTGATATATGTGGTTCCACCTTTTGTGACATTAATTTACAACACGTCTCAGTGGTATTGCGTGTATTGAGGTTTGGGTCATCTTTACAAAGGCTGTGTAATTTCCATTGAACATGAAAGCATGAAAGCAGTTTTATAAACTGTGAATCTCAATGCATGTACAAACAGTATTTTTTCCTCCAGCTGATAGATGTGGACTTCCTGTGACTTGTGTATTTCAAATGCTGAACCCTGTCTGGGGCTGTATCTGTAATTTCATCATAACCTCTCCAGTCCAATAACACGACCTTTTGTCAGCACAATCAATCTCGGCGCTCACATCTGACAGGTTTTCTCAAGCAGCTAAACTGTGCAGTCCACAGATTAAGTTTCAATCAATGGCCTAACACGTAAACACTTACTTGGACGAAAAGTGAGATGGAGAGTGTGTAACTGTCTAAAAAAGGTCAAATATGGTTTTATACAGCATCCCCGGGAAAGTAATAACTATCCCACTGGAGGAAAAAATGGTTTCGTATCTTTCTACTGCTTGAAATTTAATTTAGCTCCTGCAAATAAAGAATATAAAGTATGTGTTGTGTGTGAGAGAGAGACATAAAGACACAAAGAGAGAGGGGGGGGGAGGCGAGGCAGCCTGCCTGTTTTAGTGCCATTAGTTCTTCCCTGCCACTCATTGATAAAGAGGTGCTGCCATCAGCCAAACCAGCCATCTCCTTCAGTCCTCATTAAAATGTCGTCATATTAAAAAATCATTTCAGGCCTTTGCTGATGAGCGTTTTATTGCCTTCATGAAAATGTTCTCACTTCAGAGTCAACGGGAGAGAGAAAACCTTCTGTGAGTAATGAAAACGGGGAGGGAGCAAAGAAAGAAAGAGGAACGACGGAGTAGATAAGGGTGATTTGTTACATATTTGGGAGGATGGTTTTGATTTTTAGACTATTAATAATTTCTTCATTTAGTCGCTCCACATGAACATCAAGTATACAGTATACTGTGTGTGCAGGATTTAAAAAAAAAATGCAAAAATGTATTTTTTAAAGTGAGCTAAACAGAGTTTAAACAACTGTGGCTTCATGTAATACAGCACTGATGGATGTGAGGTAGACTAGAGTGGTGATTTCCAATCAACTGGGAGTAATTTTGCACCACCTAGCTAGGGTGTATATACAGATTAGCTTAATTAATCTTATAATTTAAGTCAAGAATTTAGTGGAGCTGTGCATGTTTGAAAAAAAGTTAACCATTAAAATAATTGATAATGAGCAGTCCAAATAAATCATTTAAAAAGAAATTAATAGTAAAACAGTTAAGAAAAAACATTAAAAATGCTCAATAAGTGTATGAGGAATAGTTCACATTTAACTGACAGTATGAAAACTTGTAAAATTATACATTTAACTTTTGATATTGTAAGTTAACAGTAAACTAATGAAACTGTTAGCTAAACATGCTTTCAAAATAGCGTAATAAGTTATTACTGAAAAGTTGGAATTATAGAAGCGTAACAGTTGGAAAATGTTCACTAAAACGGTTTGAATGTGGTCACTAAAAATAATGAACAGCTGTTAAAAGGAATAGTGAACATACCAAGTAGTAGACAATTGCATGTAATGACCATTAATGAATCGCTAGAGCTAGAAGTAGGCCAAATCAAGTTCAAATTAACCCATTTATGCATAACATATGTAATGCAGGGGTTTTTGAGCCAATCTGTCAAGGTTTTGGGGTAGGCAAGGGATTGTAGTATCAACATTAACAAACCTTTTCATCGCATCAGAAGATCATTTTAAGTCTTAATAACTTGTGATTAACAAAGTGCTTTTAGAATAAGATTCTATTTTTTTTTTTTACAATGACTTTGCAGTGATCAGCGTCAGTGTCACTGTAAATGTTAGCTGTTGATTATACTTGCAGATGTGGAGACACAATGCCAGAGCAGTCTTTACTGTTACACTTCCTTGAATTCCATTTAAAGTCTGCTACCTGAGGTGCATGCACAATAATGGATTTTAAACTAAAACTACCACATCACAAAAAATTCTCGGGCAGTTGACATCAGAAACACTAGTTGGTTGAACATATTACTCTTATTTTAATAATGCACAATGGCTGTTTTCTGTTCACAAATGATACACTGCTGCTGTGCAGGGTGCAGCCCTGACAAATGGGTCTCTCACTATTTATGAATGACAGCCATGCTAACCACCGCTGTGCATTAATGTAAAAAAGAAAAAAAAAGCAGCTGTATTCCAGCATTGTCAGAGTAAAATGGAAAGTAACCAAAAGACAGAGGCCAGGACAGACCATATAGTTCACCGGTATGTGGATGTTAGCATTGAAGGAACCGGGGCTACTGCTGCTAGCACTGCTAAAGTTAGCCAAACTAAAATTAGTGTGTTTGCAACAGTGTGCATGGTACAAAATGCTGCAGAACTCAGCAACATTTGATTAGGGGTTGCATGCGATATATTTTTTTAACCACTGTTTAACTTTGCCTATTTAAAATTGACTCAGTTTTAAATGTTTTCTGCTGGTTTTTCAATTTCCTCTCTGTGAAAATGACTAAAAAATTGGTTCCCTAGAGTTTAGTGTTGACCAGAATAGAAATTTTCTTCTTTCAAAGTCGATTCAGCTCAGTTTATTTGTACAGCAGAATCACATATAGAGGTTTGAAAGGCTTCCAGAGATAAAAACTTATTAAAGTATCTAAAATATTTAAACAACCAACATAGCAACATAACAGAACACAGTAACATAGCAGAAATACGTGCATATACATCCACACCCACAAATATAAAATTAAATTAAAGCTGCAAGCAGCGTTATAAGGCCCTCGCACCCCAGCGCGTCTAGCCACGCCCAGCACGTCCGATCCGATGTCACACTAATGGAATTCATGTGTAGAACCACGAGCAAAAATTTCATCTTGTTCAATGATGATTATGGTCGTACCGCTAGGTGGCACTCTAACCATTACTGGCAAATGGCATTACAAACATTTCCATTCCGAGCTTGACTCTCATCATGCCTGCGAAGTTTGAGTGAGATTGGACATTGTGTTTTTGAGTGACAGCAGATTACTGCTTTTGGCGAGTGATTAAAACTCCACGTGTCGCCATAGCCACATCGTTTCCCTCAATGTAAAAAGCTTCACAATTTAACATCACAAAGGTCTTTAGATTCCATGCACCGAAGATCGAATCAATCTGATGAAATCCCTGGGAGGAGTTCGTCAAAGTACGAGGTCTGAAAATAAAGGAAAATGTCGCCAAAATTACACTTTAATTCTAAAATGGCTGGCTTCCTGTTGGATTTGGGATATTGCTCCACTTTTTTGTACATCTGGATATCTTACATAAGCTTACCAGGTTTCAGACTCAAAGATACAACACAGAACCGGGGCTGATGTCTTGAAATTTTGTAGGGGGCGCTGTGGCGCCATTTTGCAATATTCCATGAAAATGATCACATAACAAGAAAGTCTTTATCACATTGCAGGTGTCTGCCAAAATTCAAGAGTTTTTGAGTATTTTAAGTCCCTGAAAAGCCACTTCATTTTTCATGGTAAACTTCCTGGCCTCCAGGGTGCGCCGTTCAATTTAAACTCACAATTTTCTTTATGAAGCATCATGAATGACTGATGTTAATATTCCCTGCCTTTGATGTGGATCTGATGAACCAGTGAAAAGCAGTACATCAAAGTATAAGACATGAAATTTCCTGTTCCCAATAGGTGGCGCTATGACTATTGCTGACAATGGGCATATGAATCTGTTCAGGGCGGGTCTGTCATCATACCTGTAAAGTCTGGTACTGATCAGACTGGATTTCTTTGCGTTATACTAATTTGTTTCTTCATGGCGAGACATCAATGTTCGACATCCTGCTGAGGTCA
>VUQR01011919.1:0-13512 GCA_015108515.1 Hemichromis elongatus
TTTAGGGTCATGAGATTTTCAGTACTTGATAATTGGGTCACATACCAGAAAGGGTTAATAGATGTTTGCTAATGTATTCCAGGTGCAGAGCAGTGTACCTCAGAGGGACAGTTCACCCCCAAAATCAAATTTACATATTTTTCCTCAGGCTAGCAGTGCTGTTTATCTGTCTCGATTGTTTTGGCGTGAGTTGCCCAGTTTTGGGGATCTCCATTGTAAATGTCTTTGTTCTCTTGAATACAATGGCATAAAATTGCACTTGCCTTGTGGTATTTTTGCGTGAAGGGTTAGGGCAATGTGATCAGAGGCTCTGACTCGAGACGGGGTGTAAACAGTGATTGTGTCCCCATCAGTCAAGCTTTAATACTTAGCTAGCCAGCAGGTGTAATCTGGTAGGAAAGGATTTGGGTGATGATTTGTGGAAAGGGACATTGGTGCTAAGACATTTTTGCTTGTTTTGGTTTTGCACTTTGAGCTCCATGAGGCAAGTGCTATTTGGTTCAATTATATTCAAGAGAAGCCAGACATCTGTACAGGTGATATCTCCAAAACTGGGCAACTCTCACCAAACACAAATGAGGTGGATAAATAGCCCTGCAGGCCGAAGGATAAACCTGTATATTCGATTTTGGTATGAACTGTCCGAACATACTTGGCATCCCCACTCAGTTTCAAATACCTATGATATGCTATGAATGATTAAAGCGTTGGCATAATGTGTACATGTTGTGTATGCAGACCTTCTCCCAAAACAGATAACATTCATTTTTCAAATGAGACAAACTGTCAGTGATTGATTTTAGCAGGAGGCACTCCAATAATGAGATCTGTGTTTGATGCCACTGACCAGTCTTTCCGGTGACTGATGCAGTGATTGAGTGATGTCACCTGCACCTTGATGAACATGTCACCGCGGCGACTGACAGTCTCTCCGCCACCTAATGCTGTCGCCATCCGCGAGTCACTCACCTGATTTACCGCCGTGATCGCTCCGCTTCTCCTCATCATTTTTTAAAAGCTCCTGAAGTGTCATTTCCTGTGCTATGCTTGACTTGAATCTGAGGAAATGAAGCCTGAGAGGGGTGAATTATTACCCATGGTGACTTTTAGACTAATTGAGACCATTAAGCTATGCAGCACAGCAAAGAGAGATTGCCGACTCCGGTGGCAAACACAGACGCCCAGTGCGCACACACCCCAAAAAAAACCTGCACCCTAATTTGTCAGTTAACCTTAAATGTCAAGGTGAAACTGCTGGTGAAATGCAAAGGTTGAATGTAAATTAGTGGCATAAAAAAAAAACACGCTCTCGTGACCCCAATCTGTACAGTTCACGGTCTGTGTTTAGATTTGGTTTTTAAATGCGTTATCTTTAATTATCTCTGACCCTAAGGCTGAATCGCTTGGTTAGTTCATTCTGTTAACAGTCTACCACGCAAGGATAGTTGTCTAATCAAATGTCACAGTTCACTTGCAACTACAGTGACCTGCATCATTCTAGTTTGCTGTAGGAGGGTCCCAAACAGGGTCCACTGCATTAACATGATGTATGGTGGTGAATAGACCGCACGGTCTCTGAAATGGGATTCGTGTAGTCTTGCCAACAGATAATACGTGAAAGGCTGTAAAGAAGATTTCATCCCTTTGAGTGTGAGTGAAAAAGGAGAGAACAGAATGAGCCAGAGAGCAAAATGGAACCCAAATCCCTGGAGAATAATATGGAGATCTGCCTAACATAAGATCCTTGTGGTAATGCAATTTAAGTTAGAAGGAAAAAATGTCAGGGTAATCTCATCAGTCCGTCAGAGAGAGGGATGTCAGATGTAGCCTGTGGCGAGCCTCCAGCAGGGCCGTCCTTATCCTCCTCTCTGCATCGCTCTGTCTCCCCTCTACTCTCCCTTTCTTCCTTTCTTTCCATCTCAGAGCCATGCCATTGCTGCATCGTCCCCTTATCCTCTGTCAATACTTGTAGCCATGCAGACCTTGCAACATAGCCCAAATCCTAGGAATAAAATCTGTGCAACATCAGAAACAAAAGGGCATATTAACCGAAATTTGCATAAGAAAAATGGCCTTTCTGTGTCAAAAACTGACAGATTGTGCCTCAGGTACCATATGCAGAGTGTCGTGAGGTCAAAAAAGTATGAATACGATCTGGGAAGGGTGAAATGACATGCAAGGAAAAAAAACATCCCATCAGATGTTCCTTGAAGTCCTGGCCGTATGGAGATAGGATCTGTAAATCACTGGCCCCTGTAAGCTTCAGGGCATGGAGGAGGGGGCAAGGCATCTCTGTGAGGCAGTGGGTGGGTGCGGGGGCATCCTCAGACAGAAGGACGCATCTTTTGCTTTGAAAGCCTTGGGCTGTGCTTGCTCTTAGGTCACCAGCCTGTTGGCGGCGAGCAGCTCAACAGGGACAAAACCACAGCGGGGTCGAAATGATGCTGGGAATCAGTCTTAGTTAATTGTGAATTCAGAAAGAGAAAGGCTCTTTTGCAAACTAATTTTCACCTCATCTATTGTTTTCTGTTTTTCCTCGAAAAAGTTACTTTACCAGATTTAGAACCTTTGAATGTTGCTGGGATATGCTGACTGCAGGCTTATTGGAAAAAGGTGGCAATCCATAATTGCTGTCAACATTCTCAGATGTGATGCCGGAGGACACTGGAGGGTGTGGAAAAGTGGCTGTGCAGCATATCAGAGAGCGAGATAAGGCCAGATTGTGGTGTATTGATTATAGATAGACATCTACTCTCCAACACAAGCTGCTGCTCTGCTCTCAAGCGTTGCAGAAGACTTGATATGTTTGGATGTGCATGTCCCCCGTTGATCAGATTAGTTAGCAGAATGTCTGGCTAGAGTAGTTATAGTAGTTTTGCACACTGAGGCTCATATGCAGTTAAGGCCTGTGTAGGGAGTGCTCAGTGTGTCACCAAAATGAACAAATCAGACAGCAATGCTGTTTACTCACTGCTTGCAATGATTAGACAGCGTGCCTTATAGTGCTGTTCAACAATAAAGCCCATTATAGACGAGGGATGAAAAGTCGCCGCTCATCAGATCATTGTGGGGGGAAAAGGAGTGTTTGATTTGCCTGGCATCATTCCTATAGTGTTGTATGCACCAGAATGTATTATTATTATTAGCCTTCAAAGATTAGTCCAGAAAATACAACTTTGAACAGATACAGATGGGCTTTTGTCTGCAATATGTGAACAAGGTTTCACTACATAAGTAGAAGAAAAGCTCCTTGTATCGGGAACAATGAAACTTTTGAAAGGAGTCCCTGGCATCCCTGATCCTTCGTCAGTGTTATAGATTAACTGTACATTTGGCCGATCTCAGCTTGCAATGTACAGTAGCCTCTTTGTTAACTAGCTGTATTTCAAATGAGCCTGTTAAGTTACTTCTGATGGTCATCTTGTCCTTTGTGTTGCATCCAATCATGCAAAAATGTATGGAAATAGAACCGAGTTCAGGATTGGCCTCTGCTCTGCCCGCTGAGAAGCTTTGACTCTATAGTCATTGAATTTTTGTGCATGTGTGGGAAAAAAAGCACATGTTAATCTTAAAACTCAAGCCTTTGTCCGCCACTAAATGTAGTATAAAATAATGCAGGTGACATTATTATTGCTTTAAAAACACAACAACAAAAAAGTTGTTGTGCATTGGGGCAAGTTTAATGTTTCCAGCTATACGCTCTCAGCGAGCCAGACTAGAAATGTTTGAAATTTGCATGGGACAGTGGTTGAAGGGGACAGTCAGTGCACCTGACAGTTTATCACTTTGTGTTAGTCTTTGTAGGACCTTTATTACCAGCAACATCACAATATCCGAGGAAAAGAAATGCAATAAGGCACTACCAGAGTCTTTTCTGGAAATATAATCAGACAAAAGCAGACAACAAGACAAAAAGAACAATTACACCAAATGGACAGTGAAATGGCAACCAGATGACCTGGTAAACAAAACATGCGCCATCAATAAATTGTCCAATAAAATAAAATCACTTGCAGGCAGCAGAGAGAATCCATGTGTGAGGCCACAGGCTGACAACTAACCTGTCTGACACACTATAATTTCATGTCCACTGACCATATTCTTACTTCTGTAGGGGCTTGCTGGGTAGTTACTGCACCACTTCTTCTTTTATGGTAAATAAACAGTCGCAACCAGTATTAAGGTGCAACACTATCAAATGTAGGAGTGTGGAGCAGATACACGTATTATTAAAATCAAACAATCACAATACTGGAAACCAACCAGAAACCTTAGTTCAATTAAATTCAGTTTCATTTATTTCATTTTTTTTAACATTTTATTTATTTTGCCTTAAGGTGCTGTTTAGTGCAAAGTAAAGACTCACAATATCAGAAAGAACCCTTGCAGTCAAACGGCTTCCTATAAGCAACCACGTGGCAACTGCCTTTAAACAGGAAGAAAAGTGGGTGAGAATCAGGCTCATGGAAAGGCAGCCATCCATCCCAACGTGACGGGAGCGATGGGAAAGAGAAGAGAGCTTAGGGAGACAGGACAAGGGGGAAAAAACACTGATTAGGTGCACCTTTCTCGCACCATTTTGGACACCCTTTTGCTTTCAGAGGTGCCTTAATTTTTCATGGCATGAATTCAGTAAGGGCTTGGAAACACTGCTCAGGGATTTTGGTCCATATTGACATGATAGCAAAACACAGTTGCTGCAGATTTCGGCCCAATTTGGTGATTCCATGTAAAATGTATCCTCGGTTTCCTGTTATTAGCTGACAGAAATGGCACCTGGTGTGATCGTCTGCTACGGTTACTGATGCCTTCCTGTGAGCTCAAGATCGGAAAATCCCAATAAATCATCGGTTTCTGAAATATTTGTCCCCATTCTGATACTTGGTTTGAACTATAGGTCGTCTTGACCATATCTATGCGCTAAAATCCAAGTGATTGGATGATTAGAAATTTGCATCAATAAGCAATTGAGCAGATGAACCTAATGAACATTACTGGATGATGAACATTAACCTCACCAGAATTAGACCTTACAAACCTACACAAGGAAAGATAAAAGCTGCAATTTTGAAAATGGGATAAATGTAAAGCAACACTAGTTTCTTTTTTTTTTTATTCCATTATGAATGTGACAATGAGTTCATATTTTCTAACCTTGGTAGAAGTAATATCCTGTTTCAAATGTCTCTTTCCAAATAAGCACTCTTACATTTGCACAGCTGAAATGCAATATAAAACACTTAAACTTTGCATAATTGCAAAATTAATTTGATAGCCTCTCAGTGCACAGGACCAACTAAACACCCTATTCAGTAAGTGCGCGATACCGTCTCTCCTAGTACTGTATCGTATCGTGGAAGTGTCTAAGAAGCACACGGAGCATCGGCAAAAGTATACAGCGATGAAGGAAAAATGTACTTGTAATTGATCTCGAGCAAGAAAGAAAGTTATTTATTGCTACGCTTCTGAATTATATTGTATTGTAACAGAAAAAAAACAATCCAGTTCACATTGTTGTGTTTTTTTCCCCAGTTTTCCTTCTGTTTGAAATTGTTTCTTTTTCATTTTTTTTCCTGTAATAAAATCTGTATCAGTAATTTATCTCTGCAGTGCGCTGCAGTCGAAAAATCTGCAACAAAAACTAACAACACTGAAAAAAAGAAACCATTAGTTAAGAACTCTTTCTCTCACTTTCCCTCCCTCTGGTTTTTTCTTACATCCCTTCTAAGTTTTACACACAAACAAACTGTACTGTACAAGCGCACTTGTCTTGTACAGCAACGCACACGAGCAAGCGCGCGTACAATGCCGCACATTGAAGCCGAAACAGAGAGGGGAATTTTTCTCTCTGTGGGTGAGAAATGGAGAAGACACTGTGGTTTTGTTGTTCTGTTGCCCTCTTTTCTTCTCCTCATTTATTCAAAGCTGTAAGACAGCAGTCTGGTGCCATCAATCTCAATTGGTCTGTACTTCCTGCTCTGCTCTGATTGGACATAATGATCTCCGGATGTCACTCTACACACTGATATGTTTCTCTCTGTGACCCATCTGCTTCAGTATTCTGCCATGAGCAGCCGGTGTGTTTACCATGGACACACAGGCGGGATCCTCCCACGCTCCATTCACTCCACACCACCTCGCAATCCGGTGTTATCAGCGTCATCCGTCCTCCCGTTCTCTTTTCGGTGTTTATTGCTTTTGTGACATGTGATTAGCGCTTACACATGTGAAAAATACTCCCAGCGATTTTCATATGTACGTCGTGACTCTGAAAAGGGTCTAGTTCACCTACTTACTAATGAAATAAGCAGCCTTAGTAGAAAACCCCTCCCCACAAAAAAAAAAAAAATGCCCCTGATTGTTGTTGTCTTTATGGTGTGTGAACAATAAACTAATTTGGGCCGTGCTAAAGATGAATCATCTTTGGAGATTATTTCATAAATCTTCCAATTTTCAATAACTTTAATTAATACAAGGATTCCCTGCTCCTGTTTCAATGCATTGGAAAGATTATAGATGCACCAACCCGGCTTTCTAATTCATGTTCCTATTATTCCTCTCTGATACTTTATAGCTCTGTAATTATGGCCCAATTTCTTTGACCATTCAGAGGAGCTCTCAAATTACAAGTCTTTTTTCTTTTCCGAGTAAACGGGAAAATGCTCAGCCGTCTGTTGTCTGCCAAGCAAAGCAGACCCTGCGTAAGTCTGTCTAAGTGGCTTTTGGTGAGGATCAGATAGCAGTCATGTCTCTGAGATTAGGAGGGGAAAAATGGCACAGTTAGGAGGCCGAATCTGTGTAAACCAAACCCCGAAGAACACACATTAGCAGTGCAAAAGCAGCGCGGGCAAGACCCACACAGAGAACCTCGAGGCATTAGTGGAACACCAGAATGAGGATCGCGATAAGGACGGCGCTAAGTCAGACGATACCAATCTGTTTTGTCTGACTTTCTACTTGACATGGAGGAGTGGACAGTGGGCTGTATCGCTGACGGAGAGAGACCTTCAGCTTGGACACCTGAGGCTGTGATCAGATAGGATGCTTTTTGTTGTCCGGCTTAAAAACAAAATGCCTGCCGTAAGCAGCACGAGGAACAGGAGGAGCCACATCTGGGCCAGAATTTGTCGAGCATCTCGGATTCACCGTGTAGAAATTGCGCTGAGTTACTGGACTAAAAGCAGAGCAGTACATTAGAGTATGAAGTTACACATACTGTTAACAATGAGACTCCTGGGAGAGAGTGTAATGTGTTCATGTTTCAAAACGCTCTCAGCCACGAAGAAAAAAAAAGAAGGAAAAGTTGTATACCAGTATGAAAACCGAGATAACCCAATTATCCAGCTATTATGTGAAATATATATACAAAAGTATAATTTCAACTGGACTAAACAGGTTAAAGGAACCAGTTATGATCATTTCCACCACTGTATTTTTATTCTCAGGGTTTTCCTTTTAAATCTTCTAATTGGCTGCCTTTCTCAAATGTAGGGATTTACAGGTGGTAGGTGAGGCCGTGTGCCTGAGATGGCCACGCTAAAGACATCAACTCTCACATCATACCGAACTGAAAGTGGGGAAAACTGCAACAAAACACATTTTTAAATGTATAAACAGTATAAGAAAAACAAAGAAATAAATAATAGGTCCGTTTTAATCACATAGTGATATTCAAATTCAACATATTGCATAATGCATTACTCAAATCCATAATCATAAGGTACATATATCACACCGATGACAGACAGAGGATGTGAAGGCCCAGTAAAAGGTTACAAGAGTTTGCAGAAACTCTGTGTTCTCATTAATGATGGAGCACTCGGCTCTCCTGCAAGGTCATTTACAAAAGTATATTCTGTTTTTGTCAAAATGCCATTTAAAAGAAAAAGAAGATTATGATTCAGCCATGCCAAAACATTTCTTATTCTATGGAAAGGGACCAAATTTCTTGACAGCACTCTCCTGCCAACCCCTAACAGGTTAGGACACCTCCAGAGATCTTTTGAATATTAGCAGAAATATCACTCGTTTCCTACAGAAAGTTAAAAAAAAAAAAAAAGCTGATGAAGTGCTTTTAGCTTTGTGGCTAAAAATAGGAGCATATATGCATGACTCTCAGAATCTTTGCCTTAGTTAGTACCTTCTTTGAGATGCTTGATGAAAACAGGACCCGAAAGGGAATAAGATACAGGACATCACTGCAATAAAAACGCTGACAGTCTTCATACGCATTTGATTTCGCATTAGTAAATTAAATTGTAGCAAAGCTGAGAAAAGCTGTTTGCATTTTTTTATTTTGCATTTGCACAGTTTGCTTACTTGTAAATTGGTGGTTTTATGTTATTATCTCGTGATCAAAAGGCAGATTTCAAATGATATTGAGATAATCTACCATCATACAGCTACTAGTGGATTTTTGTAATTCTCTTTTTAGATTGTAGGATATTTATGGAGAACCTCAGTGCATTCTCATCCCAGGGCATCACATACTGCTGTTCTGTCAGATGCATCTAGATTCTGAGAGCTAGGCCTTTGGTGCTGCTGCTGCCTTCATGTACTGGCTGCAGCATTGTTAGAAACAGAGAGGCATCAGACATCTTTGGAAGAGGGAAAAAGTTTGAATCTAGTGGTTGGTGAAGTGGAAGTGGAGTAAATCAGAACTGATTTCAGATTTTTGTGTTCTCACTTTTTTTTCCCTTTATTTCTGATGACTGATTAGATTTCTTTTCACTTAGGCCTGAGGCACAGACACCTAGAGGCCAGTCGGCAGTCGTGTGGCAACAACACGAAGGGAAATGTGTACTTCCCAACCAGTTTGCGAGTGATTGCTGAAAGTTTTTATCGCGCTGAACCAGGAAAGAAAAATCTACTCACTCAATAAAACCTTTGTAAACTTTTATTTTGAAGGTTTTTTGCTTTGCGTTTCATCTTCGTTCAGCGTCTTCTATCAACATCAATCTGGCAATCAAAGTAATTTCAGGGAAATGTTTTTTTATTTGTAACTGACTTTACCCAAATACAGCCAGCAACCTAAACTATTTGCCAAACAATTGGGGAACTTCCTACCTGAGGTTGTCAGAGGTTTCCTGAGAAGTCTCTAGGCATGTCTGACTGCAATTCCCCTTATTTATTTATTTTTCAGTTTAGGTTTTGGTGCTAAAAATAACTTTGTTAGGTTTTGTTAGGTTGAAATATGCCCTTCCTCTGCAGTTGCCCTGCATATTTAAAAAAAAAAAAATGCTTACCCAATGCATTTAAATGTGACGCCAACATATCTAACGAGTTGGGAGTGAGAATCATCTCACTATTGCCTAATCCTGGTGCATGTCAAGTTTGGTGTGTAATTTTGAGACTCCAGCTGAAGCTACTATTTGATCCCAGCGGAATGAGGATGGGATGAGAATTTGGTGGACGTGAAGACAACCTGGTTTCCTCGTTTCGTTACCGATTAGTTAATAACTGAAGCGCGATCACCGAAGCGCGCTCGTGTGTGAAGTTGCAGCCGAGTTCGTCCTCTGCTCAAATGAGGACGACTGATCTGAACGACGGTGCAATTTTGGCCCTTTTTTTTTTAGACCAGTTATTTTGAAGTGCAGTCTGATGTGCTGATCAGTAATGGCTACTGATCAAGCCTAAATCAGTTGATACATAAAACAAGCTGCTATCTGTGCACGCTGACATTTGTGTTTTCTCTTTTGTTTCCTCAAGATAACAAGAAGCGAGAAAAATTAACCTGTGATCTCGAGATAATGGCTTTATAAAAATAACTGCAAGCAAAGGCTTTTCTCAGCTTCCATAAATTTTTCCGGAGCACGGGATATAATTGTAAAATTATAAACCAATATAAGTGAAGGTGAAACTATACGTGTTTCCTTTTTTTCAGTGACGTTAAAGAAAAGAAAAGAGAAAAAAAAGCCTTTCAGTTGATGCATGACTTCCTGTCTAGGATGGTTTCATCATCCTGGCCACGAGATCCGTTGCAGACATTACTCGGGTTATTTTGACACTCCTATTGCAGGATGAGGCTAGACTGGAATAGGGTTTGATATATGAATGTCACATCCACAGCAGTAAACAGAAGCACCTTTTTATAATGTATTAGGTTAAAAAAAACAAAAAGAAAAAACAAAAAAAAACATCCTACAGGTTCCTGACCTGCAGGTGAGTCGCTCGGGGTGTAATGTTTAAACAAAATAATAGCTCCTGGGATACTTTTTGAGCAAGCTTCCATAACAGCCCAAAGTCTCTGTCTCTGTGTCTGTTTAGAAATGTGTGCATGTTTGTGTGAGTAGTTGGGGTGGGGGAGGCTTCTGATGATCAAAGCCTTAAGAAGTCTGTGCTCAGCAGGTAGGGAATGTGTTTGGTGAGCTTGAAGGAAGTGTGATCCACTTTATATACAAACCCTGAAAGTATGGTGTATGATTCTAGCATATGGACATCACTGCAAGGGAATTCTTAACTAAAGGTGGTGGGAAAGCTACTTAAAAAAAAAATGAAGAAAGAAGCTAAAGCAAACAACCCGGAGGCTTACATCTGAAGCAAATTCCTTTTATGGGTTTTCTTAATATGAACAAACATTGTCCAGTGTTTATGAATAAAAATGATTGTTTCAGGGTATCTATTCAAAGTCTTTGCTCCTCAGACGCTCCTCCCTCGTGATGCAGCAGCTCGACAGCGGACGCGAGCGAGCGCGGTAGCTTGCACGGAGAGAATGCGTTGCGACCAATTGAAGGGCTAACATGATCACCATGTGTCATCCTGGCACAGGGCCCGACACGCTGCTATGGCTGTTTCATAATTCATCAGACCTCAGCTGAGAAATAAAACAGCAGTCCTTGTCAAGAGCATTTAATCCAAGCGCACTTTGAGTGAAGATGTCGACGATCTGTCAACTTCATTTGATGCTCAACTTGTCACGGCTTCTGAAAAACACCTACACAGTAAAGTGACAGAGAACAAAAGAGGTGTGGAGGGAGGCAGGGCAGAGAGAAGAAAAATAAGATCCGGCGTGACAGCTGTGTGAACGTGTCACAGAAAGATGCACACATCGTCTGTCTGAAACTCACACCTTTGCATTTACAACTTCAGACGAGTTTTACCGTTACCCTTCAAATTCCACCCATTTCCTCCAAATGAGATTCAGGTATCAGGTTTGGTCACTTCTCCACTCACAAGTGAAATATGAACTCTCCCCTAAATAGCATTGAGTACTCTGTCCACAGAAAGATGGACTCAGCACTGTTAGATAATTTGCTTCTCTAGTCAATTTGCCTCTCTGGTCCCTGCGCTATCCTTTGGCATAAAGGGATCACAGACCGGCTGGGTTGGTAAACATTTGCCTGCTGTCTGCAGTTTACCGACATCATGTCACATGATTTGCTTGTAGTCTTTTACTGTTTAACCCATTTGCTGCAAAGTTGCTTGGGTGTGCCTCACTGTGCCCGGTAATTATTTTGATGGTTTTCCGAAATAGCCGCTGACTTTAGTCAGGCATTAAATGTCAGACGTACAAACACCTCGACCAGTTATCACTGCTGTTAGCAAACAAAAACATGAATGCAATTAGGTTTTCATTAAATGGAAGGGTTAACTGATCTCACAATTTGGATTACCGTCAGCAAAACTGATAAGGACAGTCATGATAAAGAAAAAGAAAATACACTCCATCAAATCTAAAGAAAAACATCTTGCCTGCGTCAGTCTTGTCTTTATTTATTTAACAAAAAACTGAAAAGAGAAAAATAAAGATGATTCACAACGTTGCTTCAATTTATTGAGGTCATTGATTTATGCACAGCTCTCTTAAGGTATTGTCAGTCAGATTGAGGTATTTTTTTCCGCTGTTCTATTGTACACTTGCTGCTGTGGCTGGCGTTTTTTTCCTGTTGCTTTACCCTTTGTAGAGAGGGCCTCACATTTAACCCTAGACTACTTTGGTTCCTGGTCGACTCAGTGACTGCAGGGTGCCCAGCTCCTGTTGATGCTGTTTGGTTTTTGCTGTGCATTATGGCCCGACATCTCCACTGTGACCTCATCCAACCAAAAGACATTGTTCCAACAGTCTTGTGGTTTGTTCAGATGCAATTTTGCAAACCTAAGCTGTGCTGTCATGTTCTTTTTAAAGAAAAGAGCCTTTCTCCTGGCAACCCTTCCAAACAAGCCATCCTTGTTCAGTCTATTTCTAATTGTACTGTCATGAACTTGAACATTTAACGTGCTAACTGAGGCCTGTAGAGTTTAAAATGTAGCTATCGGGGGCTTTTTTGCAGTTTCTCTGAGCATTACACAGCCTGACCTTAGGGTGAATTTGCTGGGATGTCCGTTCCTTGGAAGACTGGCAACGGTCTTGAATGTTTTCCACCTGTGAAAATCGTTGTCTCTGACAATATGAAATTGAAATCTTCATTATCAACATCTAAAATATGTCGAAATCTAACAGGTGTGGTTGTATCAGGCCATCGCAGCTTCTAGTGAAACGGGGCTTGTAAAGGTGAGAAACTGGATAGTGTATAACAGGGGGTGGGAAGCTTATCTTGTAACAGGAAGGTTGCTGGTTTGATCCCCAGCTCTCTGTCCTGGTCGTTGTGTCCTTGGGCAAGACACTACCGCTACTGGTGTTGGCAAGAGGGGCCGATGACGCGATATGGCAGCCTCGCTTCTGTCGGTCTGCCCCAGGGCAACTGTAGCTTACCTCCACCAATTGTAAAGTGCTTTGGGTGCCTAGAAAAGCGTTATATAAATGCAATCCATTATGTTACTGATAAACAGTATTTATTGATACATTAACCTGTTGGATTTTTTTTATGCTTGTACAGCACAAATCATGAAACACAGAGAGTCTTTCTGTCTCTATCATATGCATAGGATTAGCACAAATACATATTTTTATTCATTTTCCTAATCAGAAAGCAATAGCAGACTTAAATCAAAGAGTCAGATACTGAAACAGTTTTGAATATTCCCCCTCGTAACTCTACAAAACGTGATGGAACAGGAATGAAACAGAACAATCACACACCCCTTTTAGCCGCAGTGATTTAAACAGCCTCTTCGCTAAAGGTGCCACACTTAGCAACCTTCGAAAATGTCAGCAGACTCTGTTTAAATAACAGATATGGCCTCGTCCCAGCGCAGGGGACTGGAGGGTGGAAGGGGTTAATTATACAATAGGCACACTGTCGGCAGTGGAACTTTCTGACAGGTGTAATCACAGGTCACAAACTTCGTATTTTCTGTGTAGATGGAAGATAAAAGCATGTTTGTACTAGAAAAGGCATAACTGTCTTAAAAGCTTGGGAGTGACTTTTCCAAAGCTGAGATAAAGTGGAATTACCCTTTAACCTGAACTGTCCGTGTTCAGTTTCTATGCCAACAGCTAAAGAATCGTTTGAGTCTCACTTGCCACACTTGTGTGTGTGTGTGTGTGTGTGTGTGTGTGTGTGTGTGTGTGTGTGTGTGTGTGTGTGTAAGTATTTTCTATTGACTGCAGTTGTCAAAAAAGGATTGTAAGAT
>VUQR01011919.1:13532-38705 GCA_015108515.1 Hemichromis elongatus
AGATAAAGTGGAATTACCCTTTAACCTGAACTGTCCGTGTTCAGTTTCTATGCCAACAGCTAAAGAATCGTTTGAGTCTCACTTGCCACACTTGTGTGTGTGTGTGTGTGTGTGTAAGTATTTTCTATTGACTGCAGTTGTCAAAAAAGGATTGTAAGATGTGGCTTCAAATATGTGGAGATTTTAATATAAAAATAACTGAACGACTCTGGGCGTTAATCTGCTGATATAACCGCCCCCTTTGTTCGTTCAGGTTTGTTTTTGTTTTCCGGCTTAATGATGGCCTCCTTCAAATGCATAAACCTCTCTTCGGACGGCATAATGAGAGTCACGGTAAAAAAGTTATAATATACACATTCAACAGTTGGAATCGTTTACAGGTCTTGCGTCTGTTTTATTCGTCATAGGAAAAAAACAAAGGGCGCAGGCCTCGGCTGGCCATGAAACTGCTTGTGAGCGAACTGAGCAATTACGTTTGAGCCTCTGAAAATAGAGAAGTACGTATAAAAATGGCTCTAATTACTAAACAGTTAGTGCAATAGTTTTGTTAAGCCCCTTGAATTAAAGCTGAAAGTCTGCACTTCAATAACATCTTGATTGTTTGATTTCAAGCTCCCCGGCGTTGTACAAAGGCAAAATTACAAAAACGGGAAAAAATTTCAAATGCTCACGGAACCAACTGTATATATGGTGTACAGTTGTGAGATTTCCTTGTAAAAATGATTTAAAACTCACACTTAACCTTTCATTAACAAAGTAAAAAGAAGCTCCCATTTCTTTGATGAGCCCCGCTAAGCTGATTTACATATTGAAACTAGGCATAACCAGCACACCACGTGTAAATGAAAGCAATAATAAAATATATAATGAAGTCTCGCCACTCGGCAGTCACCTTAATAACTCATTCCTGGCGGTTCTTTCAGACTAACAATCATAATTAATCACCATTCAAATGTGACAACGAACTGCTTTTAAAAAAAAGTTTTGACTTTGCTTCAAATCGCATTTAACAATCCTGTTATTTGCCGGCATGTTAAACTTCCACTGCGTATGCAGAGTTTCGCAGTTTTACAGTTTCATTTATGACTCGATCATGAGTTCCAGCTCACTCGGTGTCCCCAGCTCATTCTACTAAAGCACTGAAGGAGAGCCATGATAATTAAGAATATGGATGTAGGAAGCCTAGGAAGAAGATTAACAAAAGGTTAACTTAGCTACATATTTACTGCTGTGACAAGTAAATGTGCCTGCCACCATATGCTTCATAATTGCATCAGTGTAATAACACAGTGGATTAATATGTGTCTCTTTGGTCTTTCTGGGAAACGGGAGGACCGTTGCCATCTTAGGCATTACAGAATTCTCCTTTGGTTTTCTATTTATTATTCAGCGAGTGTCGCGCCTCTGCCTATCAGTGCCTCCATTATACACGATATACACAGTCCTATGTAAAAGTATTTGCCCTCTTCCTGACTTTATTGGGTTTCTTTTGTATTTTTGCCACACTTAAATGTTTCAGATCATCAACCCGATTTATATTGTCAGGTAATTAAATTTACTTGAGTTCAGTTTTATTTATGTAGCACCAAATCACAACAACAGTCAAGGTGTTTTATATTCTACAATATTTCAAAGAAAACTGGGGGGAAAAAAAGGTAACAATATGACTCCCTATGAGCAAGAAAAACTCCCTTTTAACAAAGAAACCTTCAGCAGAACCAGGCTCAGGGAGGGGTGGTCATCTGCCACGGCCAGTTGGGGTTGTGGGAGGACAGAATGAAGACGCACAGTCCAAGTACAACATCATTTATTAAGAGAAAAAAAAACGCTATCCAAACCCACCTGGTCTTATATGGAAAGGTATATGCCCCCCCCCATTTGTTAAAGCATCAAGAAATTGTAATTATCCTTATTTCTTTTTGGAAAACAGAGTTCAATTTCATTACGCACATCCCGCTCTGGTTACTGCCAGACAGGCTGAGTCAAGTAATCGCTTAAATAGAAGCTGTGTGACAAACTGACTCATGCCATAATCTAGAGACACAGCTGAGAAAGAAATCCCAGCAAACTCCAGGGAACAACAGTGATGGGTATGAGATGCACAAATAGAGTAAACGATGAACAATGGTGAACCTTCTCGCGAGTGGTCAACCTACCAAAAATACAGTGTATCAACAACTCAGCCAGGAGGCCACAAAGGAACAGAAAGTGCAGGCCTGACTTGCTTCGGTTGAGGTCAGAGTTCACGATTCAACAATAAGAAAGAGCCTAGGGGGGAAAAACGGCTTCCTTAGTAGAGTTCCAAGGCAAAAATTCACAGTTAACCAAAGACAACACAAAGTCTCGTCTCACGTAGGCCAGAACTCCTTTTGATGATCCCCAACGATGTTTCAAAATATTCTGTGAACTGATGAGACAAAAATCGCAAACACGCGATTACAGATTTATGCCGCCGAGGGTGATACAAGCAGTTATCAGGAATAAGGTGGATTACTTTTTCACATACCGCCAGGTTGGTTTGGGTGGCTTTTATCTCATAATAAAGAAAATCATCATTAAAAAAGTAGTTCTGGTTATCCCATCCTAACATTAAAATACATTTCAATGACAAACATGTACAAGACTAAGAAATCGGTAGGGGGGTAAATACTTTTTCAGCACGGTATATTGTCTAATATATATTAATATAAATATATATTTAAGTTTATTTGATTTTAGCTAGCAAACAGAAACATTACACAGGTCTAGAGACACTGTATTCTTGTAAGCATGTGCAGTGTGTGCACTCCCTTACATGCATTTTACAGACCAGTATTTACATAGTGCTTCCCAGCATTGTTCCTGTGATGTCAATAGTAATTGAACTTGCAGGATGAATGTGGCAGCGCCTTTTGGTGGTGCAGATCGTATTTTGTCAGGAGCCAGAGGAAAATCCTCCACTCGTGGATGTCCTCATGAGGTAGGAATACAACCGGGACCATTTTTTTTAACCTACTGCGATCATATCTCAGTGTTATATTTCCACACTGCAATATGGCTTTTCTCTAACTTAATGGTCACCAAGAAAAAGTGTGCCACTTAACAAATGGACTGCTTTGCTCAATATGCAATTAGCCCATATCGCTGGTTGGAAGTTTTCAGTCCACCAAAGAGAGTTTTGACAGAGTGAATATCTAAAAATGGCAGTATACTGTGTAGAAATCAATCCCCTTTCTCTCCATTGATTCCATTAAAAGCCTTTTTGGAGATTGATTACACTGAAAGCCTCCCTCCGCTTAGGATTACAGTTGCACAGTTCCAATCTCATTTTTTACAGTCCAAAGATATGGGCATTTATTCCATTACACTGCAAGGTGCAAAGCCTGGAGAACATCAGAGACCACCCTTTTCTAAGAATAATACTTCGTACAGATAGCAGAACATCCGTTTGAGTATTGGGTATTGCCCTGCTTTCTCAGATAAGTGTTATCACTCTTGTCAGTCCCTTTCAAGATCAGTTTTCTACTATCAAGATATAAAAAATGCATGATTCGCAAAATCTGAAAACAACATTGCAATGTGAACCGATCCGCGTGTTTCCAACTCCTTGTTGTGCCGCTGCTTGCAAGCACTGACGATAACACACGCACACACACACACACACACTTGTTTCAGTGAACTGGGCAATGTGTGGACTTGCATTGTTTTTTTTGGCAAACCTGAGTCTGTGAATGCAGCATGTAGTAGCTTAGAGGTCTAAAACAAAAAACAAAAACCAAGGAAAACAAAATAAATTGCATATAGATTTCTTTGTTTGCTGTTGCTCTCCATACTGCTCCCTTATCTCTGTAATGGAATATTTATCAGTAAAGAGCACAGCAAAAAGAATGTTGCTCATGGCAACTGAATGCATAAAACATTTTGTTATTTCACCGTGTTTATACATCGCCAAAATAAATGATCAAGAATATTAGGGCCTGTATAGGGGAGGGGATCCTTAGTCAGCAGCTTTTGGAAGTAGCCATCTTGAGGGTGAACTTGGGGACAGAGTCCTTGCTAACCCGTTGCATGATTCATTTATCTGTCACTTATTTCTGCTGAGCAAACCACTATCTGCTGGTGAGATGTTTATGAATATATCCACAAAATGATATGAAAGCAATAACACTTCACAAGATCCGGGATATTTCACAGAAAAATCGATCAGATATGTCTCTTGAAATTGCATTTCTCTCACTCGCGAGTTGTTTAATATTGTATGCATTTCACAGTTCTGTGGCTGTGCGTATGGGGAAGGAGGCAGCTGCATTTTGCATATGACTGCGCGTGACCTTTCGCTGGTCCACTGTACTGCTTAGCACAGGATTCTGGCACACTGGGGTGTTGTTGCTGAAAAGATAAGCGCTCATCCTGAAATCTGTCTCTGTGATGCTGGCTTCTCAGTACCGCACTTGCATTTTAAAAGGTTGCTTTAGGATGCCAACTTGACTCTCCACTCTGCCCAAGGCCGCACTGTCTTGCCAGCCCCTCCCTCGTGGCCCACCTCCTCTGGCGCCTACCCATAGGATGTGGATCGGGAAGGTGATGTGGGACAGGGCAGGAGGTTTGTGGGTCTCGCCTTGAGTGCCAAGCCGAGTCAAAGGACAGAAAAGTGGAAGAAGAAAAACGGACAGCCACCGGAACATTTACTCTAGAACGGACTCACAGCAGCTTTTTCACATACTCTAATTGTAAAATCAATCCCTTATGATAATATGTGTGTTCATGCACTTTGTGTACAAATGCTGCTTTTAAGGACAACACGGATGTGTGGCCTGTTTGCTTCCCTCATAAATCAATTAAATTAATTTGGCTGAAAAAAAAAAAAAAAACATCATCTACAAACAGCCAAATTTTAAATACCATCACAGAAAATTAAAGATTCAAATGCAGCATTTACAGTGGTGGCTGAAGTTTCATTATAAAGTGCTGTACATAGTGCAGCATGTTGCCTTTGTTACCTACACGGCAAGACTCTAGCTTCCTCGCAGTCCTTGTGTTGTCACACGATTTGCTGCGGTTTCCTTCCTTAATTGGAATTTCTGCCACACAGCAGACTGAAGACTTGACAGCGCGTCCGCATTTTTAGTTTTGCCTGAGTCCATCTTGTCACTAACTACATCTGCACAGTGCTGGGTTCAGTTGGTCTCAGTTAAGGTGTGATTACCCTTTGCTCTCTCGTCTTCAAAGGATTCAAGCGAGAGAGAGAAAAGGCAGCGTTTTCATTTCCTAGAGAAAGGCTGAAATCGCAAACAGTTTATATACAAGACAAACTGCAAATTGCTTCAGCATATTACACCCACATTCAGCTCACTAGGAATTTTGTTTATACTGGACAGTTTTACAGCACACAAGGACGGGTGCCCGTCCCATCCATCTGTGCATAATGTGTCCAAAACGAAAGATTTCAATGCGTATCGTGCCCCAAACTGTCTAATAAGGCTGCTGTTTTCAAACAATGGAAAGTTAGAAGGGAAAAGTTCACATTATTCGAGGTGTATGTTAGTAAAATAGTCACACAGCCATGTATAGATTAAAAGAGTTATCGGTTGCTGTTCCTCCTGCATGCTCGCCATCAGGAAATCCTTTCCTGATGCAATTCCAATGTAAGAGATAAGGGACAAAATCCACAGTGCTCATTCTGTGCAAATATGAATTGTAAGCTTCATCCCAAACTAATATGAGGTTTGCGCTGATGGATTAGTCACAAGGGTATCTTTCAAAAATGAAGTCTTTCTAGGATAAAATTTCCTCTTTGTGTTATTCTCCCTTTGCCACGGCTCAGAAAGCAAACACTGTCCACCGGCGTGCAAAGACTGAAATGTGATATTAACAGGACTGAATGTGGGAGGTTTCCACTTGATTTGTCTAATTCAAGATGGGGAAACCTCGGAACAGTAACTATGGATTTGGTTACCTATATGGAGAGCAGCTCGACTTGGTGCAAGTTAATCCGTTTCTATATAAAAACAAGAAACGAATGTGAAAAACGTGCACTGTGTAAGCTGGGAGCGTGAATCCAATGAAATCTAATGGAAGTAGAGCCGGTCTAACAAAATGATGATGACGATGATTCCATTACGATAACTGTTATTCTCAGCTTCACTTGAAGCCAAAAAATCCTCGATATTTTTTCTTTGGTTTAGGTTAAATCAGTGTCCTTGCTAAAGTTCAGTACTAATGGTTTTTCAAAGCGAGAAAACTTGTGGTTTAGATTTAAAATTGCAAACACTGACCCTGTAACAGTATATTTAATATTTATTTGCAGTATTCCTGACAGTCATGATGGAGAGAAGCTAGAGAGAAGATATATGTCTGGCTGGTCCCAGATGGTCTCGCATACATGTGAATATGTACATATATTATCAGGTCTATTTCGCTAATGTGACCTTTTGATTGTGTTCATTTACATATGCTGGAGGCAGCTTGATGTGTTATAATGTAATATCATTATGTCAATTTTAATGTAATGTAATCTAAATCATAATGTATTTATTAGAATTGATTTAAAGCTTGTTTTAATATATCGTGATTTTGTTGTTTTTACTTTTCATACTTTTTTTTTTCATGGGAGGTAAATCTAAAATATAATTGCAACCTTGTTTTATGGAAAGTTCTGAGAATATAGCTTAATTGTGAAAGCTTTAAGTATTCATTCAATATTTATCTAGCAATCCAATTGATTTTTGTTCCTATACAAAGCTGGCGATTATTTTTTCTTTCTAATTTTTACTTTTGGTATTCATACATTATATCTTTTTTTGTTCGTCCTGTCCTGTTTGGTTCTTTAGCTATCAGATTATTGTCCTAAGGCCAAGAAAGATGCCCAACAGATTTACTTACCCCACTGGATCGTCACGGCCTTGCTGTCCATTTGATTGGCCTTTGTTATTATTGTTTATTTATTTTATTTTATTTTAAGATATTACAGACAAGACAGACAGAAGGGAAATAAAAGAAAAAAGAGGGGAAGAGGCACAGTGAGAAAACACAAAAAATAAAATAAATAAATAAATAAAAAATAAAAATAAATAAATATAAATAAAAAAATTAATTAAAAAAATATATTGTTTTTTAATTGATACATTATATCATCAGGGGGGCATTACTGGCTGTATGATTTTAACCAGGTCTTAAAGAGTTTTTTTTTTTTTTTAAGGGGGTTTTTCATGTCATTTCCCATTTTCCTGATGAATTAAAACTTGAGAATATTTTTTTGCAAATTATAGCTCAGGCACACAATGCCTGCTTCCTTGTGACTAGTAACAATCAGTGGTTGCACTGAATTTTTTTTTCACATTCAGAGACCATTTGCATGTGTTGCACTCTCTGGGCGATTGGATAGGTCGACTGGTGGGAGGCAACCTGTCCCCAAACAGCTGCAGTCTGACTCAGATTGACTGCATTCACTCTAATAAAAATTAACATTAAATGATCTGTTTCAAATCTATGATATTCTGGGTTCACTCTGAATATAAGTAAGTGATGTGAATTTCTGTTTAATGTGTATTTCTGTGTATGTAGATGACAACAGATTTACATTTGTTTTGATTTGTTGATTAACAGTTAATTGCTGTGTTTTCACAAACAGGTTGCATTTAATTTAACCTTGACCCTATTCAGCAACAGCATATCATACTGAGAGCAGACTGACTCCACCTTACTGTTGTTTTTTTGCACAGGAGTTGCTTTGAAGGTGGTAACTGACCGTGAGAGGTCAAAAAACTGGTCGCTACCTTTAAAGCAACCATTTCAAAGGCAACATGATTGCAAGTTCATTGCACACGGTTATAATTTTGGTCATGCCACGATCTCCAACAACTGTCTTTCCAAGTTTGACTGCAATAGGAGGAGTCTGTTTGCACTAGTGGATCTGTTTATTCTTTTCCCATGCACATGTCTTATGAAATAGATGTGCAAATTGGGTTTTTCTTTTAGGTTTAACGCTGGAATTAAACTTAAGATTGGGCATAAGGTTAGGGGATGTGTGGTTTATGATCAGTGTTATGTCCACACTCGCACATGTGGACATGAACATGCACACCTACCACACAGAACTGTGATAAATCCTGCTAGATTACCCTCATCTCTGCTGGCAAACGCTGCTATTGGGAACACTGGGCCTGTGTGTCCTGCGTGGTTGGCTGGCCAGTGTGCTGTGTGTCCTGGGGGGGGCTCAAGTCACTAGGCTTAGCTGCTGCTGCTGCCACTGACCACAGCCATCTGAACTCCTTTCCTATTCTGACCCCAGGCAGCACACAGTCTGCTGCTTCATTAGGTCACTCCACCACCTCTAGCTGGCGGGGGAATGTGAAGGCAGGTCCAGTCTGGATTACCATATGGCTTCTCTTGGTTATGCTGTCATGAAATATGAATCCAACACAAAGAATACAGCTCAGAACGTGCTCAGAAGTGTCACTGCCCAGTTCACTACTGCAAGAACTCTGGGTGCCATCGGTGATGCAAAGATTTCATCAGGGTTGAAAGTCTCGAGTTTTTTTGAATCGGGAGCCGGTCAGGGGAAAAGTCCACATTGTTTACTTTAGCTCACTGTCACTACCCTTTATTTCGTCCTGTGTAAATGCACAAAAAATGTGCATTTCTGCTGGAAAATTTAACATCTCATATGTGGAGTCCACAAAGGGAAACTAAAGCAAACGAAAGAAGAGATTCTCCTACATCATCCCCAATTAGTGCAAAAAAATCGCTGTTTTTCTGGAAGAAGTGCTCTGCAAACAGACTTTTAAACTGCAACCGTTGAGTATCAAGGTAGGGAAGTTGTAAAGGTCAGCTTTACTCCTTGAAGCCCAGATGGCGGAGCTTACATGCCTGGGAAGTCTATGATAATGTGTGTACATGATATTTCTATATTGTACCATGCTGTTTTCTGTTTGCTGAAATATAAAAAAGCAGACTGCCTACAAACACAAACATCCTACTTTTTTTTTCTTCTTTTTTAGTATGTTGTAGTTGATAAAATAGAGATAATAGAGAGATAGTAAAACACTGAAAGAATTAGTGGAACCGAGTTGAAATGTCTCAGTAATCTGGAGGTCTGAAGAACCGCAGCGGCTTCGGATTCAGGTTGATAAATTTCTCCGGCCCCGTTTGCCATTTCTGACAGGTGTTGGCCCTGTGCAAGAAAAACAATATCTCAAACTCCCAGCCTAAGCTTTGAGACAACCTTTGGGGTGTTGAATGTCACCATCTGTTGAGGACCTGCTTAGTTGAAGTCATTATAGCATGTGGAGGGAGAGCTCAGCTCCAGCTCTCTCATGAGGGCCACGGTTTATTGCACAGAAACTTAGGTGGGCCCTGATCTGATTTCAGAGGCTCGGTTGGCGATCGTTGGGAGCATTTTGGTTGACATTATCCACTTCTAATTGTAGCACACGTTCACTCCCTCAAATGCTGAAGTGATTTACTGACCCAAGCAAATAATTAGTCAGGTAGTGGGAGCCAGGTACATTACTGCCGCATTTTAGACACTGACATACAGGCTGCAGTCTGCCACGTAACTACAAAATAAACACAGACGTTATTGCATTTGAACACATGGAGCTAATTTCTTTGGTTTACAAATGTAAGAATTTTGTTTAAATGCTAATCAGCATACAAAGAAGACCTTTAGAGTAGCTTGTACCTTTATTTGCCTCAAAAACTAAGAATTTAAAGGTTTTTTGTTGGATGTAAAGATAAACAAGTCATGATATGTTATCAGAGAGATGCATTTATATCCTTTTTTAAGTATACTTAATTGATGCTTTCATTTTGCTGTTGGTGTTTTTCTTGGCACCTATTAATTTTATTTTTCTCACTTGTTTAGAGCAGGATGTGTGGAGAAGCAAACTAGCAAAAACGCATAAAGCAATAAATAAAAATGTAATCATTACACCTTGCTAGTACCAAGTTGGACACGCGTTTGCCTTCAGCAGAGTCTTAATTCTTTACAGCGTTGATACAATAAGGTACCGGAAACATTCCTCTGAGATTTTTGTCCTTCCTGATCTATGAAGTAAATGTTCCATTCCACTGCATCCCGAAGGTACTCTATTGGATTGAGATCTCGTGACCATCTGGTGAGGACATTTGAGCACAGTGATCTCATTGTCGAAGAACCCAGTTTGAGATGATCTCAGCTTTGTGACATGGCACATTAGGATGCTTAAAGCAGCCATCAGAAGATGCTTACACTGTCAGACTGTAGATTGTGGCGTCTAAACAATACTCAGGTGGCACTACGGGGGGCCCAGCGTGTGCCAAGAAAGGATCTCGCACATGGTTACACCATCACCACCAGCCTGACCTGTTGATACAAGGCAGGGTGAATCTGTGCTTTCAGGATCAGAACACCAAATTCTACCTCTACCGTCTGAGTGTTGTAGCAGAAACGCAGACTCAACCCATTTGCCAAAAACAATAATGCCACATTTCAAATAAATAAATATAATATAAATAAGATGACCCCCCCATCCCACAGTGTCTGAGCATTATAAATAAACATAGTATAGTGCAGTGTAGTATTGCATATATAGTAAGTGTCATGTCTGTGTAACTCCAAATACTTTACAATATATTTTTGGGGTTTTTTTCTAAAAAATATCCGTTTATTGCTGACAAATGGCAAGAGAGTGAGAAGGAACTGAAGCAAACAGCATCTATCCTGTAAAAGCCATGAAATGCAAAGTCTAGTGAGAGGTCTGTCTTTACTTTATTGCTATTAGAAAAATGTTTTTTTATGCAAAAAGGTAATGTAGTCATTTATTTTTAATACAATTAAATAGATAAGTAGCCTTTAAGTGAGCATAAAAATGCACAGTTGAGTTCAGTGCAGCTCCCCTCAGCTGTAAGAATCCAGCTGTGTTCAGTCACCAGCTGTAATTATTTTCTTCTCTTTTGCAAATATGCAAAAAGCATGTACAGTATATTGGACACTCACCCTTTGAAGATACTTAGACGCCAATGCACAATTAGTTCCGCCAGTCTTTCATGGTAAATAGAGTTTGATTAAGTTTTCTGGTGTTGATGTTCAGACTGCAGGGCTTTCCATCTTTTATATTTCTGCCTCAGGTTCCTGTCACACACCAGCCAGCGCGGAGACTGAGGTGCAGAGATTTGCCATAGCCAAACTTATCTGCGACCAGATAATTCTGCAGAGAGGAAGGTATTATGTTTCTCAAAACCAACTCACAGCCATAGAATCCTGGTTGATGCGCCTCTCATGTGGCCGTCATATTGCCTGAATGGATTTCAAGCAGTGATGTGGAACAATTCCTCTGAGAAAGGTACCCATTCAAATGAAGATAAAGTCATTAAACTGCAGCAGCTGTCCTTGGATCTTTGCTTTTTCCTCGATTGCCTGTGATGAAAATGTGCGCCGCATATGTTTCAAGGATAAGATACTCTTGAGAGCGATGTTCATTCTCAGCGCGCAAGTATTGAGTGGTGTTTTTCTCTATTACTGCTCTAGTGCTGTCACTTGTCAGTTTTTCACATCCAGTCATTGTCAATCAGTATAAATCAGTTTCACTTTTACATCTGAGCAATCATAAACTTTAAAGGTGTGGAGAGCACATAGACATCCATCTCCGTGTGCACGCGAGCACACACTTTCAAAGCTCATTTCTAGCTGCACATTGCAGTGCACAACTTATCCAGCATCCCGTTGAGTGGATGTATTTACACCCACCTTGTCTCGTCTCAGGGATATCTGCCTGCTGGCCTGGCATTCTAGCGATTTGTTACCACCTGGCACATTTCCCGTCTCCTTTGAAAAAACAGTTCTGCCTCATACCTGGCTGTGTCCATCCCTCCAAGCTGAATGGGGCATCGCTGTCCCACAGGCATACAACATGCTATCTTCAGAAGGTGTTGCATGCTCAGTTGGCACAGAGGGGAAGGCGTACCAAAATATTTTACTCAGCAACAAATGTTTATTTTGGTAAACCGTCATACATAGTCACTGTTGTTGCATTATCCACATAACTCTTTCAAATCCGTATATGAGAATTATATATAATAACTCAACAGCAGAGTGTTGTATTGCCTCACGGCGAGAAAGAGTGGTTCAAATCCACTTGCCACCTGGGGCCTTTCTGTGTGTGGCTTTTGCTTGTTTTCACGGTGTCTGCATGGCTTCTGTCTGCTTCCTCCCACAGTCCAAAAACATGAATGCTACGTTAATGAGGGATTCTATAAATTGACCCTACTTCTAAACTGTTCCCAGTGATATCTCGGATATGCTCCATCCTTAATCGGATTTATTAGATGCTCATATTACATATGGTCATAGTTTCAGGTAATAAGGGCAGTATGTATAAGTAATTACAGTGATTAAAAAGCTAAGAGGCGGTGATACTCTTGGCTTTACATGTCAGTAAGAGCAAATATGTCTAATATGGCCATCTCAAGCACACAACTCTGCATAAGCAAAAGACGCTCCACTTGCCCTAGTTCCAAATCTTCTAATTGTGTTGGGGTAGAAAAGGATAAACAGAGGTTGTTTTTTTGAAGTCTGAAGCATGCACAGATAATTTAGTAGAGTGCAAAAATAAAAACAGTGAATTATATCTCCCTTAAGTGTCTTGGGATCTCCTTCATGATGCAAAACTTTTAGCTTACCAGTTGATTTATGTTCCAACCCTCAGCAATGGTCATGACCAAAGCCAGGGTTTCGACATTATTGAGGTCCAGATTTATTTATGTTAAGGTGTATTACCTGTGCTCCAAGGACCAGTAGAAAAGCCTGCGCTTTCAAACAGGCTGGGTCCTAATGTTGCAATAAAACCAAAGTCAAAAATTCTGAAAACTAAAAAGCTTTATTTTGTGCATCTTCACTCTTTTGCAGGAGTAACTGTGTATACAGAAATGTGGAAGTTGGATGTTCTCTGTTGCGACGGCTGTCTGCCTCGGCCAGGCCCTGGTGTATCTGTTCCCTCTGTGTTGTCTTGCAGGTTCCTGTAGGTAGAGTTAATTAATGCAACTGGGACCTGGCCAGTCTCCCTGGAGCATTTAAGAGCTGGATGTCTCAGCCTTTATGCTCTTGCCATTCATCCAGCACCGTGTTATTTGTTTGGTTGGCTTCAGGCTGGTTATTTTAGATTCTGACTACACATCATCACACACCGAACTTGAAACACTCATCCAAATGCCGACATACAACACTGACTAACACATCTCCTAAAGTTAATTATGATTATAGTAAGTGACATAAGAATGTCACCTTTGTGCCTAAACCCACTAATTATCATTCCCCCAAAAGTTATGGATGAACCTAACACAACACAGTGAGAGGAATGAAGGATGGGCCATACATTGTTAGAATACCTGAAGAGTCTAAAGCATCACTAATTGTTGTTTTATTTTGAAAACCCCCAAAATGACATTGGTCCAGAACCTCGATGTCATCATCAAAACGATTTTTCTTCATCTTATGGATGGGCTTAGCTAATAGCAGTGAGTAGGGAGCTTTAAGAGACCCAACGACTAAGCTGAGGTAGTTCTGGCTTCTGATCAGGATGCCTCCTGGGTGCCTTCCATTGTAGGTTTACAAAGCAAGCTGGGAGGGGACCCCAGGGTAGACCCAGTATTCACTGGAGACATCATAAGTACATCTGGAATACATGACGTGGCCTGCTGCCACCACAACCCGGTTTTGGATGTGCAGAAGAAAATGAATTAATGGTTGGGTGGGTGTTTTGTAATCCCAAGTGATCTATGCCAAATGTTTGGCATGACAAAAAAGAACGAACACAAACAGGATTTGACTGTTTGTCCTAAATTTGAACGTTGGCTGAGACATATTGGGTCTTTCACTCAGCATGTGTAATTCTATTCTCATTTCCAATGTGCATTTTGAAGCACAAATCTCCCTGTCCACTTCATTCTGCAAACTATTGCAATGTGAAACAAAAAAAAAAGGTTTAAAAATCATTGGATTGCATTTGTGGTGCAAAAAGACACTAAGACTAAAAAAAAAGACACTAAGAAGATTTTGATGGCATTGCTGACTAAGTACGGCTACTGTCAGAGAAACTGTGCATTGTAGATAAAATGTGTACAAGTCCTGATAAAGTACCAAAAGAATATAAATAACAAACTATTTTAGAACCTAGTTTTACCTTTATTTAACAGTGCCAATGGACAAGGGCAGTTCAGTCGTTCACATTATGAACTTTTAGGGAAAATAGCCTGAGTCTTTCATGAAAATACTCTCAGAACTTCTGAGTTAAGTGCCTGTTTTTGCCAAGTAACTGCCAGTCAAAAAAGAAAAAAAAATGTTACTGCTCTTAAACCTTCCTGTACTTGCCAAATTGCTGTCTGTGTGCCAAAGAATACTGAAGTGACTTCTTCATGCAGCCTAGCAAATTGCTTCCTGCTTTATTCCGCTCTGTACCAGCACATACTAGTTTGCTCTGTACAGTTGAGTTCCTGAAGGTGAGCAGCACCTCAATACTCAAATGCATGAAACACAAACTTACTAAACTTACAACTTACTACATCTTACTAAATTACTAGTAAGTTGTGGAAGAACCCGACTGGTCTCACTGTGATCTTAACCCCCTTTAGCACCACCGCGAAGAGCAGAAATGCCAAATGACAGGCAGGTTTATCACCCAGCATTGGTAGCTAAACTTACTAATGTTCTTGGGGCTGAATTGAAACAGACAGTTTTTAAAATCGGGACTCATTGTTATCAAAAGTCCTTAAAAGACTCCAAGAGATCATTGGCTAACCAAAGTTGTTAGTTACTAAGAGTTGAGTGAGAGTCAATATTAACTTTCTTATATTTATAAAGAAGTTCCCAAATCTGGAATAAACAAAGAATATCTTATCTTATATTGCTATGCTTTTCTGATTTTTTTTTTTTTGCTTTGGAGTGCTGAAGAATGTTGGCTCTGCAGATAAATAAATGTATTCATGTTTTCATTGGACAACAGTCTTATTTTTTTTACACTCTAAACAAAACTTGTTGAAAACAGAAAATGCTTGCGGTATTAGAAAGCAGCACAGGGTGTGAAGACACCCGTGCAGAATACAGCGTCAGGTTAAACACGAGCACTTCAGTTCAAAGCGAGACAGATGGGAGACTAAAAATGCAGGTGAGTCATATTCCGAGGAGACAAGGCATCAGAATCACAGCATACAGGTGGAGTCGGGGGAAATGTTTTAATGGTAAACACGAGCAACGACTGCATCTGAGCATCGGCGTTATGAAAGCTAAAATGATTTGGTTCTCAGTGCACTTTTATATGTTTTGATAATTTCTTGTCGCAGGTGTCATGATGCTCCTGAAATTTCTTTTTTTCATATAGTACAAAAAAAAAACAAATTTGCACGGACTCGTGTTTCAATGTACAATACTTCCAGCTGTTGCGTGCTTTATGAACACATCAGAAGTTTTGCCGGCAACTTGGGAAAGATTTTCGTTGTTACTCCCACTCATACAGGCGAAACAAACAATGCATTGTTGTTGTCAAACAGGTTTTCATTTCAGTGAAGATCAAGCGTTTCCTTTTTTCAAATTATTATTACTTGTTTTTATTTTTATCGTATACTACCTCAGTTTTAAATGTGCTATATGATTTAAATCTGCTTATTTATCTAATAGTGCTTGTGTTCTCTCCCCCAACGCAATATAACAGCAAAACGTGTAATAGACCCACAGTGTCCATTTCATGCTTTGCCTCTCCAAAACGTGAAATGGACACACATGCAGAGGTTGCAGTAAGCTGCAGTAACCACAAAGGGGGATATTTTATTTCAAGCCAACATGAGAATAATCACGGCAAACGTTTAAACACACACTACTAACAGCATACCTGCAATGCACTTCAAATGTTTTTTGCTTTCTAATGACTTCTTGGCTTTAAATATATTATCTTCCCCTGTTGGTAATGCAACTTTTGCATGAAATGGAAATGGACCCGGTGTACCACTGTGTCTGTTTACACATTTTGCTGTAATACTGGCTTGTTTGAAGCCATTTCCAAAGGAATGGAAACACAAAATGTCCCTTGGCCATCATCAACAATGAAGATTTTGTCTGTATGTTTAATGGATGCTAACATATTAGGTCAACGTGGTCAACATTAGCATGCTATGCGAGAAATTGTGTAATCATGTCCTTCACACGCGCTAAATTGCTGTTAGCTTAGAAGTTAGAGGCATAAAAAAGCAGAAAAACGAACCTAAGAAGACCAACGCATGCATGGAGTCAGGCTTAGCCATCCAGACAGATGGATTATTTAATTTATTGTTCTATAAATTGTTCTATCAGTTGTGACACTGCAAAACACTACTTAAACAGTACTGTATAGACATGTTAGACAATAGACCAACCTCACCTTGTTGAAGTAACTGGTTTGTTAGTGGTAGCTTTAATCATGTTGCTGAAAATTTGGGTGACATAAAAATAGTTTTTCATTTGTTTGAGCCTGCTGATAAAGAATTAAGATATATATAGAGAGAAGGAAAAAAAAAGTTTGATATAATTATTTAATTTAGAGCTTGCCTGTTTTCATTTGTTGTTTGACATTTCAAAAAACACATCATATTAATTCATAAACACAAATCTAAAGGGATAAACTGAGAAACATTGAGCTCTAAGGATAAGGTAAACTTTGAAATACAATAGGTCTCCAGGGCACATTGATATAATGACCACTGACCTTCAGCTAAGTGAAATGGCAAATTAAAGAGTAAATATTAGCCTTCTTATAATGAGTCAGTGACCTCTGATGTTAGGCCTCAGTCACACAGGCTTAGAGACCACAGCAGCCACTGGAAGAAAGGAAGGAAGGAAAGGAAAAACGCTAAGGAAAAATGTGTATTCCCCGAACAGTCGGTGAGCTGTTGCGGGCTGTCTAGGTGAAATAGCTCGAAAAGAGGGTGCTGCAACGAAAAACCTTCTTGTAATTGTTTTGGTTACAGGCAGATTTCTGTAGTATGCATGAAAGATGCTGATTCACTCACCAACTACTTGCTGTACAGTAATCAAACTCGAACAAACACGATGCAAATCACAATCTTCACCCTCAAATTTAAAGTTGGGCTTTTGCTTTCAAAAGCTGCAGATTTTAGATTGAAGGTGAATGTTCCTGGGCAAGTAGTTGCCAAGTGTTTGGAGATGAGTCATCATCGCCCATGTAATCTATAGGTAACAATAGCTATATGCTAAATGTTTGTAAGCAGCAGCCGCTCTCTTAGAAAGTGCCTTTTCCTCTAGTAAAAGGTGGTTTTGTGACTGAAGCCTTATTCTATAATTACTGGAAGAATTACCAAATGCAAACTTTTCCACATTTGATACAACAGAATGTTTAGTTTCTTTAACATGTTTTTTTTTTTAAATAACTACATTATTTTACTTTGTTGTTATGACCTAATTCAAACTGTACCATCTAATAGCATCTATAGGTAACATGTTATTTCTTTTGCTTTCGTATCTTTTGCTGAAAATCACTAGATCAATGCTTCTATAATATTACAACAGCGAGCAGCAAAATCCCATCAATGTTCAGCCTCACCTGTTGATACTTGGACTTGAGTGGCTACTTTTGATTGAGCTTGAAAGTCAATATGACTCACACTGTGCCTCTAATCTCGCCCCACGAAGTGATCAAAACTAAGTAGTCATACAAGTTCTCCCTGGCTTGGATTGATTTTCACCTCAAATGGTGCTTTTAAACATCTTAAGCTGAAACTGTTGCCTGAGAATTTTTTTTTTTTTTAAAAGCATCAGCAAGTCCTTTGGGAACAAAACACTTACAAATTTGCACCATATTCAGTCCAAAAAAAAACTACATTTGATTTTACACAACATAATTTAAAATATTTGCTTTCATAACAGACCTACATGGAAGAAATTATCTTAAACAAGACATTGTTTGAGACCTTTGTTGTTATCTACCCTTGCACCTAAATTAGCTTTGCAGGTACCCAAAGCCTTTTCTGGCTGATGTAACCTTGTTATATCAACCCAGCACTGTAGCAACACACTTAAGCATTCAGCCCACTAAAACGTTGGATCTAATCTTAGAAACTTGAACTAGAGTGAGTCTTTATTGATTGTGAGCCCAGAGAGCAACAATGGGCGCTTTACCCTCTAATGGGATTGTGTTCTTTGTTTGAACACAAAAGTATACCTCTGACATGACTTTTTTCATTTGCAATCAAACAAACCGTGTCCGCCAGCATCATGGGAAGTTAGCCCTCTAATGTTACCAAAGCCTGAAGCGATCCTTGATTGTTACTGTGCCGCCAAAATTAAATCTTTTCTAATTTCACCCAGCACTTGTCGAGATTGTTGTCTGTGATTTTTCAGATTGCTTTCTTTGATTGTTTTGTCTCTGAGCGGCTCAGATTGCCTTCAGTAATAATGTGTCACTTTTCATGTATCATTTTATTGAAGTTTGATGAAATGCGCCGTGAGAGACAGTAGCTGGATTACATTAAAAAGGCCGTTGGCTTTACAGAGTTCATTATTCATTTTTTGTAGCATTATCAGCCTTGTCCCAGAGAGGCTTCAGAGATTTGTATGCTTGATTGTATCCTTGATGGCAAGAAAGGAGTCTCTGAGGCTTTCAGGAGGATTATTACTCCATTGTGTTGCTTTTATCCAGGCCAAATCATGGGTTATGTTGAATTGGTAATCAATTGAAAATTCCCTGCTCTTTGGTTAGAGAGGAGTAATCACAGTTGTTCGCTCTCCATATCATCA
Source organism: Hemichromis elongatus (assembly GCA_015108515.1). Lineage (NCBI taxonomy): Eukaryota > Metazoa > Chordata > Actinopteri > Cichliformes > Cichlidae > Hemichromis > Hemichromis elongatus. The sequence continues at coordinate 32,269 of VUQR01011919.1, forward strand.
GAGCATACCTGTTTATATCTGTCAGTGTTTCAGTGTTTTTCTCTTTCTCTGACATATAATTTCAAGTAAATTAACAACTACATATTATTCACAACAACATATGTTTGTGTTGTTTTCTTTGAAAAATACAAATTCAGTCGAAAGAGAACATTTATGCAAGTGCTGCTCGAACGCAATCCTTTTTATCTCTTTATATAAGTTTCACAGAAAACATTTAAAGCTGAGCTTTTTGTTGCAACAGCTAATCTAACAGGTTAGTTTTCAAGTAAATCGCATATTTATATAACTTCTCAGTCAATCTATTAATATTCTAAATTTGATTGTTACTCTTGTTGCTATTAGAAGGGGGGAGACTCAGTCCCTTACACATTTGCAATGTCTCAGATGTGTTCTAGTGGAATGTACACAGTCCTGTTGTGTGATGGCAGAGGCCAACCTTACACTGAGTAAGTGCTTTAATTTTTGCTTGGGTGATAATAAGCGTCTGTCAGCTGGTGAAAAGCTCTACTTCACACTTTGAAGAAGCAATCTGAGTACAGGTCGACAATGATGGTACTGAGGCCTTTCGGGGCGCTAGAAGAGCGAGAGAGCAAGCTTTTAAATTGGCTAAATGCTTCTTTTTTTTGTTTGTTTTGCATTTTTGAGGGAATCGAACAAGCTTGTTACTGATTGTTGGTGAGGGGAGATGCTGTTAATATCAGCTCACTATGACGTGAAGGAAAGTGAGTGCAGATCATTAGTAAATGCAAAGTTGGTACACACAGTGTGACTGGTGCAGCCAAGTGTGCAAGCTAATGTTGCAAATGTGCATTTGTTTTTCGTCATGCAAAAGTCCTCTAAGAGGTTACTTTCATCACTAAGTAATAACTAGGGGATTGCTATTGTCAGCTGTAGTTTGTGTTGCACTTTTTACAGTTTAACTGTAGCTCGGTGAGTAGTCGGCAAATGTCTGCAGACAAATAGGCAAACTATGGGTGGCCACAGCAATCTGCTAGTAACCAAACCAATCGCAAGCAGCTTTTTGGTGATGATCCCACTTTACAAAAGATTTTACCTAGCAACAACCAGTGACAATCACCAACTGGTCTAAGAATAAGCATTTTTCCAGTAGGTATGGGCCTGTGTGATAGTCTGTGTTACCTTAGTTATCCTGTTATCACTGACAGGTTAATGAACAGTTTCAGGTATTTGGTGCTTGAAAAATTGAAACCCCAATAAAAACAAATGAAGAAAAAAAGGAAGGAAGCTCAAAACCTTTTTATTGGTACCAACATTTGTTTTTTTTTATATGGAGGGAAGAACAAGTAACAACGAACAACACTGTTGACGCTTTGGTTGTGATTCAGCACCAAACCACTGGCATCTCCTTCAGAATATGAAGTAATTTTTGAAGTGACATAAATAAGGTACACTAGTTATTCTGAGGACATCTCTGCCAAGTACTTTGTGAGAACCAGTCTCAGTTAGGGCATCAGAGCAGCAACAAAGTCATCACAGAGTCTGAAACATACCGGCAGTTTGTAAAAAGTCAGCATTTGCAGTTTGGATTCACATTATTAAGAAATAAGAAGAAAACAACAGCAATGTCAGCATTTGTACTACATCTGAGAGTTTTTTTTATAAGATCATTAAATACATGCACATTTTAGGGAATTGAAACCTAGGTTAGAAAAATCAACAAGCAATTAATAATGAAAAAGCCCATCTGATTGTGATTTTATGTGTCGATTTCAGGTTTTATTTTCCCAGTTTAGCTGGGCGAAATTAGATTGTACGCCGGAGTATTTCAGGGGAAAGTGCTCTGGGGATCAATAAAGCCCAATATTAAGGCTTAAAAAATTACATATTCATTGTGGATGAACTAAACTGGGGAGATTTTTGTTTCTTTTTCATCATGCCTCTGTACTTGGACATATCCATTGAGTTAAGGATATACTCTTCAGTACCAATAGCTCATACATTGTGTGGAAATGCTCTAACTTAACTTAACTTGTGTGTCTATGTGTGTGTGTGTGTGTGTGTGTGTGTGTGTGTGTGTGTGTGTGTGTGTTTTAATGGTCCTAGACTTCAGCTTCTCTGATGTCAGCTGGAAGCGCCTTGCAAAGGAGCCTGAATTTCACTTCCACTGAATTTCTTGGATGGGTCGATCTCAGTGGCACACAGCAATGTAATTTTTTTTCTCCCCCAATTCTTTTATCTACTATTTCAAAAAAAGCTTTTGATCTGAATCTACAAGGGGGAGCCTGTGAATGTTATCATTATGAGCATAATTTCAACTGGAATATTATTTCTCAAGGAAGCTGCACAATAAGTGAAACTGACAATTTCAAGATGAGATAGAGAACAGATGGGGACAGAGACTAAATGAATAGTTTCCAACTTAAGAGGGGACTGTAGTTTGTGAAGATAGTCAAGCTGTCTGCTTTAAATTATATTTTCTTGGAGTCCTTGTTCTTTTTCACTGTCTTCATCAGCTATTGAATGGACTCAACTTTTTTTGTTTATTGTTTTTATGTGGATGTGGATGGTCTGCATGTAGCGCTGGAAAAAACACATAAGCCTTTAATTAAATTTTTCACTGTCGCCAAGAGGAGGCATTGTTTTTCTGCAAAACCGGTGCTTGGCTAAAGCAAGATCTTGTAGAACTGCATGTATATAAACAGATCATTATTTCTCATTCGGCACTGACATTTTGAAAGGAAACCATTTTAGAAATAAAAAGCCTTTCATTCCCAAATTACGGCTGCAATTTCAAAAAAAAAAAAAAAAATTACAACCTGTGATAATGAAGCAGTTTTGCAACAAAAAGTAAAAACTTGTGTTTGATGATTTGTTCACCTGACCTTTAATAAATCAGAGTGTTCGCCTTTGATCGAAATTTCATTTTAGAGAGAGTTGGTGTTAAAATGGCAACGTAATTATGTTACAAGAAACCCCAGAACCAACAATCGCACGAGGCAAGAACGAAAACATAAAGGCCATCTGAACATATTATAGTGTAGCATGTTAAATGACAGGATTCGACAACAGATATTTCAAATGTCCTTGATGTAAATCCACAGTAGGAAGTCCAGCATCTGGCTCAGTCTTTGTAGTCAAGCTGAGCCTGGCGCACTGGCTGTGTAACACTGAGAGGAAGTGATAACTTCAGACAGAGTGCGGTTGTACAACTTTGTTTTATGTCTTCACAGAAAGTATGCCACAAAAAGACTTCAGTAGCATCCGCGCACCTTCAAAGTGCCGGAAAGCTTGAGTAGGGCCTTGGTTTTACTTTATTTTATTTTTTTTCCCCTTCTTCTGTCTGTAGCTGGAAAAAAATAAGTCAACTAGGTCAAGGCTCTGTCAGGATATCAGGTTGTCTGTCTAAGCTCTCCTCAAATATACTCATGGAGTATCCCGTGACGGTTTGTTTGTGCATGTGTGAGTATGTGTCAGGGATTTTGTTATGTTAGACCAGAGGTGGGCACTGTATATGATGAAGGTCGAGTGGGATAAGATATTGATGGATAAGATTGCCCATCCAAGCATCTAAACATCAAGTTTATGTTATTTTATCTAAACAGACTATTTGCCGCAACTTTAAGATTGCATTTTCATTATTCCTTATGGCAGTGTTTCCTTTTTCGATGTTTTCTTTCCCCCCCTGCTGATCAATAGTGGCTCATTCTATCAGTTTGACTTTACACAGGAGCAACAACTTGCACCGAAGCAGTTCTTTAGTTAGGAGAAATAATAGCTGTTAAAAGATAAAAATAGTTCTGCTTGAGCCATGCATGAACTTAAATCCTTTTTGGAAACATTTTCCAGAGTTTAGGCTCCAAATTTGACATTTCCACTTTCAGTTCAGGGTAAAAATCTGTGCTGATTTACTTGTTTTGTTGTTGTTGTTTTTTAAGGCCAGAAACCACAGCCTGGCCAATATTGGATTTTTCAGATACCACTCTTTGGTGTTTTCAAAAATCTGATGTTTCCTTAAAAACTGTTGTGTGTGGATATTTATTTATCTACATTCTCTCCAGGTCCGCATGGATCAGCTTGTTGTGTTTGTGAGGTTTCCTTAGACAGTACAAAAGGTGGATGTAGCTACCGCGATGCCACCCACCAGTTTCCGAAGTCCTGTTTTGAATTATGAACCAGCACCGCCTCGGCTGCAAAAAAAAGTGGACGTGACAAGGATACACACCTCTGACTGTTAAACCACACATTCACTGGCTAATGACTTGTTAGCCAGTTTCAGTTACAGATAATCCTCATTTCTGAAACATGATGTGACTGACACGTTCACACTGCAGGTCTTAATGCTCAATTCCGATTTTTTGATCAAATCTGATTTTTTCTGTGTGGTTGTTCACACTACAAATAAAATGTGACAGCAAACGTGCTCCAGTGTGAACGTTCACAGCCCTCAAAGCGGCCCACATGCGCAAAAAAAGACATTACATACAACGCGTTCTGTTTACAGAAGTAAAAATGGCGAACACATGCCGGTTACGATACGACCCTAAAAGTTTAGCTTGAATAGAATTGTCTCGCCGTGTGCTAATCAAGTCCAAAACTTCAGTTTCTGTCCATTGACTCGCTCCGTCTCCAGTTTTCGCCGCCATGCTTTCTCATTTGTCTTCCCCCGGCGCTGATAATTGGCGTCTGTCTTGTGTCAGTGATGTAAAAGACGGATTTAATGCGACGCGACCGTTCAAGCAGCAGTCGCTTTCTAAAACATCGGATATGTATCAGATTCAGTACCACATATGAAAGTGACCCAGATCGGATTTGAAAATATCGATTTGTTGCTGTTCACACTGTCATACCATGATCGGATATGGGTCGCATACGGGCAAAAAAATTTGATGCGCTTTCGCCTGCAGTGTGAACGTAGCCTTAGAAAATAACAATAATTACATTTATTCCCAAAACGAGTGAGAGCAAAAACTAAGCAGGAAAGTCTTTACAGAGATCAAGTTGGAAAGCTGTTTTACAATATTTGTTTATAGGTATAGAAGTCTTTCTATGGTTCTTCCGCATTGATTGTCCAGTATGACAATTATGTCTATTTTCTATAACATCTATAGGGGTTTTTAAATGTGTATTTGAAACAGGGAAGTTTCCGGCTTCCTCTGATTGACAACATTGGTTCAAGGGTATTGCTTCAATTTCTTCCTTATTTTTCGTTTTCATTCATCAGTCTTCATGAATTCCAATAATGATAGTCCGACCCTAAAGTGGCCACATGTGTGAATGTGAGAGTGAATGTTTGTCTGTGTCTTTGTCGCCCCTGCAGCAGACTGACAACCAGTCTAGGGTGTACCTTGACTCTCGCTCTTTGACGGCTGGGATTGTCTCTAGCCCCACGACAATGCAATGGACTGATGCATGCATAGATAGATAGAACGTCGGCCCACCCATAAACCGGGCTCTTGCGAGAACAATCAAGCAAACATGAATAAACCCTTCAATAAACAGGAGCTGTTGGCAGGTATTTTGATCCCAAAACCAGGTAATGCCATATACTGTAACAGGTACGCTACATTTTCACATTTCCAGTGAGTGAGTCAGAAATTGTCAAGATGTTGGAGATGCATTCACGGTATAATTATGTATTTGTGCCTTTTGAAATTAAAATGAGGAAATAAATTGTTTTCCTGCGTTTTAAGTCTGCATTGGTGATGTTCTACTATCCCCGTCATTTCAGTGTGCTATTAGCGCAGCCATAGTATATGTGTTAGCAGTGGGTGTAAATGGTGACCAGGAGGGAGTAGACCTTTGCATTGGCTCGGGCCTCTCGTTTCTTAAATAGCTGTCCTTACAGGCTTTATTAGCATCCATGGTTTGACAGTGACAGCCAATCAATGAGCGCTAACTGCATCAATTTAGTCAATTGTACTAAATACCCTAAATCGATCGAATTGGTGCAATATATTTGGTTAAGAGAGCAGCTGCCATTTAGTGCGACAAGTTAAATGGATAATTTTTCCTTCAGTATTTATCACATTTGCAGTGTCTCAAAAACTGAATAATTATTTCCTGCAATAGCTAATTACATATGTATACAGAGCTCCGGTGCTGAGTCAGTTGTTCAGTCTGTCACAGGTGTAAAAACATTTTCAAATGACATAATTGCAAAATACAAGTGCAAAACAAGTGCAGCGCTGTGGTGAAATGAGGTGGCACCTTTTCTTTAAACCACCTTTCAGAAAAATTTGAGAAAACTGTGGAGATACAGCGCTTTAGTTGCATGCCAGGGATACGAATAACCATCATATGACACGCATTAGAGGGTAAAAGAGTGACAAGAGGTAATTAGTGACACATAGACAATGACTGTGCAACATAAGGAACATGCATAACAATCACATAAATAAATAATTACTTTGAGTCGAGGGATGCAGACTGTCAAAATGTTATTTTAGGCTAGTGCTTGCTTTGACTCCTTGCTTTGT